>PVJS01057452.1:0-12044 GCA_004027185.1 Glis glis | reverse complement strand
CACGCTTATAATCCCAGTACTTTGGGAGGCAGAGATCGGAGGATCCGGGTTCGCGGCCAGCCTCAGCTCTCTCTCTCTCTCTCTCTCCCTGACTTTCTCTCTCTCTCTCTACCTAGTGAGGCCCTCTGCAACTTCGTGAGACCCGGTTTCAAAATAAAGTATAAAAAAATAGGGCCGGGGGTGTAGTGCGGAGGTAAAACGCCCCTGGGTTCAATCCCCGGTACCACAAGAAAAAAAATATATATTGACATTCCCCCAATTGTTCAATAGGGAATTATATAGTGAATATCAAATTCTAAGCACTTAAATTTTAGCTTAAATAATAGCTAAATGAAATTATTTCTCTCTGATCAGACAATTTATCTATGCAGCATAACACATGGAAATCACTTTAAATTCTAAATTTTTGTTTAAATTGGTTTTAATAAATTAATGTAATCATCAATCCATAGATAGGTATGCTTTCAGGTAGAACTATTTTATAAAATATTTTTATGCAAAAATGTTGCACACCAATATTAATGATATCAGAATTTTTTCAAGAGAAAATACTCATGCATTGTAACTTTACTGAATAATTTGTGTTGCTATGCTCTAAAATGTTAAATATTGTGTTTTTAATCTGGAACATTAAATATTTCCTCCTAAGTATTAAATATTCTACTATTTTGTGAATATTTATAGGAAATTATTGTTGTTTGTCATAATGAGAAAAATAGCAGTGCTTTCATTTCAAATATTATTTTTTATTCTTTAAAGCAAATCAGGGGGTATTAAAGATGGTAGAATAGAGAGAGAGAAAGAGAGAGAGAGAGAGAGAGAGAGATAGCATGTTTTGGATGCTCTGAGACTTGGAACTCAACCAGCAGGAAGACTGTTTCTTGGCAAGAGAAGAAAAGCAGTTAGATTCAACAGAAGACAGTTGAAATGCAATGGAATTGGATGAAACACAGAAATCACAGGACTGAAAAAATCGCCACACATCTCATCTGGTGAGTGGAGAGTGGAGGCGGCACCATCTTGGTGAGCCTGCACTGGGACTGGTGGCTGCCAGGATCTGGGAGCACTCACAGAACAACTCCAGCAAAGAATCAGAATCTTGTCAAGCCAGTGACTACAAAAAACTACCATCAAAAGCAATCACTCCTTTCTCCATGCTCAAATACCTCAAGAAGAGACTCCCCACACCACCCATCCACATCACCCAGCAAAATCCTGTGGCTGCAGCTGAACTCATCCCTGACTGCAGGGACCTGAGAAGCACTCATCAAGAGTTTTCAAAGCTTCCCAGTGGGAGCTTGCATAGCTACAGGGGCTTGCATTGCAATGAACAGACCTGGGAGGTTTTTCAGTTGGCAAATCATGCCTGGGGAGACTACGGTGTGGGCTCTAGTTGGTCACAGAAGAAATGTGAATTAGAAGACAGTCCCTAGGGTCATTTGGGTGGGAGGGACCTAGAGTCAGCAGGTTGCCACACCCTCAAAGGTCTTTAGTAATCACCATAGGACTGCTAGCAGTGGTGTCTGTGGGTTGCAGTAACTCAGCCAACTCTGCTGAAGGATCAGAAGTCTATAAACTTGAATACAACAGTGTTTGTGTGCTACAAGAACTAAGGGCAGAGGCCAAGATGGTCTCACATGATCACAACCATACAGAGCAGCAGCACTTTCCCTGGGGCTATATAACTGGGCTACCTAAACCCTAGCCTCAGAAAGGTATACTCTCTTCCTGCCAGAACTTGGACTCTAAAAGCAGGGATGCCAGGGGATCACTTGATCACAGCTACTGGATGGAATTCCACATTCTCTCTGTGAGCAGTTTGGGTCTGGCATTCATGCAAACCATTGAATGACAGTGCTCCATGTGATTACAACCAGCAGATCATTGATAGTGTCCCTGAGCCATCAAAGCCCAGCCAGCCAGCCACAAGCTTAGAACATAGTAATTTCTGGACCTGCTGAACTTAGGCCCAGTGACCACAGATGCTGGAGCTCAGTGCTCTGTTGAGTTTCACAGGTTCAGAGAGAGCAGAGCAGTGGTGGTGTCTGTGAGGCACTACATCTCAACCAGCAGGTCGCAGGCTCTAAAAAGAATGTCATAGTCTCTGACCCTGTGGAGTTTGGTCTGGGAGATTGACCTGCAGCCAATCAGAGACTACTGTTTGCCTGATCTAAGAAGTATACCTTGTTATTAAGTTTCTGGGGGACACACTCAAAAGTTTGATTATATGTGACAGACTTTTAGAAGAAAATACATACTCCCAGAATAGACCTTATTAAAAAGGGATAACAAATAGACATGGGACTCTCAAAGAAGAAGAGGATGACAAGACAACAGAAATGCAAATCTGAGAACTCTAAAAATGTGAGAATGAAGACCAGAAAGGAAACAATAAACACCCACAACTCAACAACAAGGGAGACCAACAATACTGGGCTGTAGGAAATGCCAGAAGGAGAATTCAGAATTTTGATTTTCAATATGATCAAAGGCTTAGAGATAAAATAAGAAAAAGTGTACAGGAAATGAAACAAAGTACAAATACAAAAATTGAGGCCATAAATAAGAACCAAAAGAGGCTTTGGGTGAAATGAAGGATTCAAAAATTGAATTAAAAGCATCAATAGAAACTACCTCTGGCAGGTTAGATTACATGAAAAATAGGATCTCACTATTTGAAGACAGCTTATTAAAAACTGACCACACAGTCAATAATATAAAGAAGACAATATGACAACACAACCAGAAAATCCAAGAAATGTGAATAATATGAAATGACATAACTTACAGATAATAGGCATTGAAGAAGGTCTAGAAGTACAAACCAAGAGTATTAGAAACCTCATCAGAGTCGTACCAAAGGATTTCCCAAATATAGAAAAAGACTTGGAAATCCACCTACAGGAGACATTCAGAACACCAACAAGACAAGATCAAAGAAGAACTTCTCCATGCCAAAAAATAATCAAAATTACTAACATAGGGGCCAAGGAAAATCTTAAAAGCATCAAGAACAAAAGAATGTGTGACATTCTGGGCTAAAACAATGAGAATCACTCCAGACTTCTTACATAAGGCATGAAATAAGTAGGACTGGTATTATATACTCCAGATCTTGAAAGAAAACAACTTCCAACTGACAGTGCTATATCCAGCAAAGATATCATTAAAAATTGATAGAAAAATAAAAATCCTCCAAGACTAGCAGAAATTCAAAGAATTCATTACTAACAAGCTGGCACTTGATAAAATACTTAAAGAAATAGAACACAAATTGGATGCGGTGGCATATTCTTGTAATCCCAGTACTTGGGAGGCTGAGACAGGAGGATTGCAGGTTTGCGGCCAGCTTTAGCTACTCAGTGAGGCCCTCCACAATTTACTGAGAACCTGCTTCAAAATAAAGAATAAAAAATAGGACTGGTGATGTAGCTCGGAGGTATAATGACCCTGGGTTAAATCCACAGTACCACAAAGAAAAAGAAAGAAAACACAAAGAACAAAAAATAAGTAAATACTGGAAACAGAGAAGGGAGAATTCCAACATATGGACAACTAAGTTAAGGAGAAATAACACTATATGAAACAGAAAATAAAACTCAAAAGGAAAGGAAACAAAAACCATCTCTCAATTATAATGCTGAATTTCAAAGGACTAACCTCCCCAATTAAAAGGCATAGACTGGCAATGTGGATTAAAGAACATAATCCAACTATTTGTTCCTTGCAGGAAGCTCTCCTTACATGCAAAGATATCGAAGGATGGAAAAAGAAATACCATGCAAATGGAGACCAAAACAAACAGAGGTAGCAACACTCATATCTGACAAAACAGACTTTAAGCTAAAACTTATCAGAAGAAACAAAGAGGGTCACTTCTTACTAATAAAAGAAACAATCCAACAAGAAGATGTAATGATAGTAAACATTTGTTCCCCAAATGTGGGAGCACCCACTTTTTTACAAACTCTTTGGGACATTAGGTCTCCAATAGACCCAAATACAGTAATATTGATAGGCTTCAACAGCCAGCTCACACCACTAGATCGATCCTCCAGGCAAAAGATGAGTAAAGACTCTTCAGAACTAAAAAATACTATAAACCAAATGGACCTAACAGATATATACATATATATATATATATATATATATATATATATATATATATGGAATATTCCAACCAGAAACAGCTGAATACACATTCTTCTCAGTGCTCATAGAACCTTCTCCAAAATAGACCACATTCTGGGCCACAAAGCAAGTACCAGCAAATTCAAAAGAAGCAATATAACTCCCTGTATCTTTTCAGATCATAATGGAATGAAAGTAGAAAACAACAGGAAGAACAAAATAAATTACATAAATACATGGAGATTGAATGATACACATTTGAATGAGGATTGTATCAGAGAAGAAATAAGGGGAAAATTTTTAAAAATTACTCAAATTAAATGAAATTACAGACACAATATACCAAAATCTATGGGATACTTTGAAGGTCGTTTTAAGAGGAAATTTTACATCACTGAGTGTCCATGCGAGAAAAACAGAAAGTCACCAAATATACAACACAATGACATAACTCAGGTACCTGGTAAAAACAGGAACAATCTAATACCAAAACCAGTAGAGGGCATGAGATAATTAAAATCAGAGCAGAAATCCATGGAATAGAGAATAACAACAATGGCAAAGACAATACAAATGATAAACAAAAGAGAAAGCTGGTTCTTTGAAAAGTTTAACAGCCGGGAGTGGTGGTGCACGCTTGTAATCCCAGTACTTTGGGAGGCGGAGACTGGAGGATCTGGGTTCGCGGCCAACCTCAGCTCTCTCTCTCTCTCTCTCTCCCTGTCTCTCTCTCTTTCTCCTTAGTGAGGCCCTCCACAACTTCGTGAGACCCAGTTTCACAATAAAGTATAAAAAATAGGGCCGGGAGTGTAGCACGGAGGTAGAACGCCCCTGGGTTCAATCCCCGGTACCGCAAAAAAAAAAAAAAGAAAAGTTTAACAGGATTGATAATCCCTTAACCAACCTAACCAAAATAAAGATAGAATCAACCCAAATCATTAAAATCAGATCCTCTGGATTTCACTACAAACAGTGGGTAAACCCAGAGCATCATCAGAAATGATTTTGAAAATTTATACTCTAATAAACTGGAAAACATAGAGGAAACCAGCAGATTCCTAAACATGCACCCTACCTAAATTGAACCAAAAATATTTAGAAAATCTAAACCAACCAATAGCAAATAAAGAGATAGAAACAGCAATAAAAAGCCTTCCATCAAAGAAAAACCCTGGGTTGAGATGAATTCCCAGCTGAATTCTATAAAACATTTACAGAAGAACTAAACCCAAGACTTCACAAGTTATTATGTGAAATATGGAGGCCAGTATCACCTTATTATCAAAGCCAAGTAAAGATCCCTTGAAAAAATAATTGCAGAGAAATATTATTGATGAACATAGATGTAAAAATTCTAAACAAAATACGAGTGATACACATTCAAAACCACATCAATAAAATTGTATGCCATGACCAACTTGGTTTCATCCCAGGGATTCAAGGCTGTTTCAACATACACAGATCAATACATGTTATTCACCACATAAATAGAGCTAAGCAGAAAAATTACATGATCATCTCCATAGATGTTGAAAAAACATTTGACAAAAATCCTCCACCTATTCATGTTAAAAAAAAAACACTGCAGAAAATTAGAATAGAAGTAAAGTACCTCAACATCATGAAGGCAGTATACAATAAACCCAAAGCCCACATCATATTAAATGGGGAAAAACTCTGGGACTTCCCTTTAAAATCAGGAACAAGACAGGGCTACCCACTATCACCACTCCTTTTCAATACAGTCCTCAAGACTCTTGCCAGATATAAGGCAAGAGTTGGATACCAAAAGAGTTCAAATAGGAAAAGAAGAAATGAAATTATGTCTATTTGCAGATGACATGATCCTTTATTTTGAAGACCCTAAAAACTCAACAAAAAAGACTTCTAGAGTTGATTAACAAATTCAGTAAAGTAGGAGGATACAAAATCAATCTAAAAAAAATCAGTAGCTCTTCTATATGCCAATCATGAATCCACTGAAAAAGAAATCTATAAAACAAGTCCATTCTTTATAACCTCAAAAAAACAATAAAATACCTAGTTATAAATCTAACCAAGGACGTAAAAGATTCCTAGAGTGAAAATAATAAAACACTAAAGAAAGAAATTGATGAAAATCTTAGAAGATGGAAAGATCTCCCTTGATCTTGGATAGGCAGAATAAATATTATCAAAATTACCTTTCTACTAAAAGTCATCTAGAGATTCAATGCAATCCCTAAAAAATACTAATGTCATTCTTTACAAACCTAGCAAAACCAGTCATAAATTTCATATGGATAAAGAAAAGACATGGAATAGCCAAAGCAATTTTCAGCAATAAGAACCATGCAAGAAGCCAGGTGTGGTGGTGCATGCTTGTAATCCCAGTACTTGGGAAGCTAAGACAGTAGGATCACAAGTTCAAGGACAGCCTCAGCAAGTAGTGAGACTCTCATCAACCTAGTGAGACCCTGTTTCAAAATAAGAATAAAAAACAGGGCTGAGGGTGTAGCTCAGAAGTAGAATGTTCTTGGACTCAATCCCTAGAAGTACACACAAAAAAAGAAAAAGAACTATGCAAGAGATATCACAATTCTTGATTTCAAATTATACGACAGAGATATACTAATAAAAACAGACACATAGACCAATTGAACAGAAGATACAGAAACAAACCCACACATTTGTAGCCAATTGATTTTTGATAAAGTTGCCAAACACATTCATTGGAAAAAAGACATCCTTTTCAAAAAATGATGTTGGGAAAACTGGCTATCCATTTGTAGAAAAAAATGGAATTAAACTCTTACGTCTCACCCTGCACAAAAGTCAACTTGAGATAGATCAAAAAACTGAAAATTTGACAAGAGACTTTGAAGTTACTAGAGGAGGGCATAGGTCCAACACTCCAATATATATGCACATATAGAAACTTCCACAATAAGAACTCCCAAAACTCAGGAAATTAAAAGAAGAATGAATAAATAGGTTGGGATTAGATGAAAAAGTTTCTGTTCATCAAAGGAAAACATCATGAGTCAAAAGAGAGAGCCTAAAAAATGGGAGAAGATTTTTGCCAGCTATGCCTCTGAGAGTACTAATATATAGAATATACAACGATCTTAAAAGACTTAACACTAAAAAACAACACAATCAAGAAATGAGCAATTGAACTAAACAGACACTTCACAAAAGAATGGATACAAATGACCAATAAATGTGTAAAAATATGTTCAACATCATTAGCAATCAGGGAGATGCAAATCGAAACTATACTGAGTTTCCAACTAACCCTAATCAGAATGGCAATCAGTAAGAAGTCAAACAGCAATAAATGCTGGCAAGGATGTGGGGAAATAGGAACTCTTCTACACTGTTGGTGGGATTGGAAATTAGTACAGGTGCTATGAAGATCAGTGTGGAGATTCCTCAGAAAATTGGGAATGGATCCACCAGGTAATCTAGCTACACTACTTCTGGGTATCTTTCCAAAGAGATTAAAATCAGAAAATTATAGTAATATGTACATATCCATGTTTATAGCAGCACAATTCACAATAGCCAAATTATGGAACCAAACCTGGTGTCCATCAACAGATGAATGGATTACAAAATGATGGGATATACATACAATGGAATTCTACTCAGCAAAAAAGAAGAAAATAATGTCATTTGCAGGAAAATGAATGAACCTGGAGAATATGATGCTAATTGAGATTAAACCAGTTACAGAAAGTGAAGGGTCATATGTCTTCTCTCATATGCAGAAACTAGGGAGTAATCAGGATACAAGAGAGACTTCAGATTATGGAGGAGAAATTCCAGTGGAGCTAGATAGATGGTCTAGGGGAAGGGGGGGGGGATGAGGGAGGATCCATGAAGTAATCACTTCCATTGACATTACATACATATGTGAGAATAACAATGTCATTGTCAATACCCTGTATAGAGAAGAGAGGGAGTGGGGAGGGAGCCAGGGGAAATCCCACCAAGTGCCCTGTGCATTTATGTCACTATCACAATGAGCTACTTTATGATGTGAGACTATAATGCATCAATAAAAGTATAAAAATAAAACAAATTCTATATTTTAAAACTTTATAGAAACATGACATGTTATTTCTGGTTCTTCTGAATACTCAAATTTGAAAAAATTCTCCATAGTAGCTATTTCTATAGAAATAATCTATAGCACATGCAATACGAATACTGTAATTTGGCCCACATATTTTGAATATCATGGTATTAAATTACTAAGAAAGAGTCCATTCCTCTAGCAGATTTCTGTTACTGCTATTACAAATTATCTAAAACACAGTGACTTAAGTGTATTATCTTAGAGTCTTCAAGTTAGAAATTTACCACAGTTCTTAGTGTACTAAAATTGAGGTGTTGGTGTTAGCAGGTCATGATCTTTTATGGATTATGTAGTGGAGAATCTATTTACCTGACTTTCCAGTTTCTAGGGCCACTCACGAGCCTTTTTTTGTGGTTCTTCCCCTCTTTCTTAAAAGCCAAAGACACTGCATCTCTTTGACCTTTCTTCTATATAGTCACATTTCTCTTTGATTATAGAAAGAAAATATTTCCTGTTGTAAGGATTTATATAATTATTTTGGTCTCACTTGAATAATCCTGACTGATCTTTTCATCTCAAGGTCCCTAATTTTAATCATGTCTTCAACATCCATTTTTCCACGTAAAGTAACATATTCAAGTGTTCTATGTGTTGGATATGGAATTGTTTTGGTGCCTTCTTATGCATATCACAATTCACATACAAGAGAGTGAGGCAGTCATTTTTTAATTCTTTTTATTTTCTAATGTCATGTTGATAAGTGACAACAAGCACTGCTCTGTCGACAGTAAGAACATGCAGCCTAGTAGAAGTTATGTCCAGGATAAAAAAACATGCTGTATAGAGTGCTATTGAATTATCTTTTAATCCAGTACAAATATCTTAATTTCTCAAGACTTGTATTCCTTACTGAGGTAAATATAGTTAAATTCCATTACTAGAGTGTAGGATTTTCAAGGAATATAAACATTGATGTTTATTCTAATATTGAAAAATAGTATTGAGATTTATTTTGTGCTGTACATTTATCTGTGTTTATGCAAACATCAATCATTAAAAGGTTGTGGATTTTCATTTTCTGTTTTTCTATTTGTTGGTTCTTTACTTGCTCTAAAAATTGCATGTATAACTTAGAAGCTATGAAAAGTTTTTATACAATATGTGTCTTCAGTTATTTTTAAGAATATAGTTAATCATTATACAACCTGAAAATAGTAAAAAGTACAAGAATGTGATGGTTTGACTACTCTAAAACATTAAGCTTATATAACTTAAATAAAAAGAAAAGAAATGCCTTAATGAAATGATACACAGATATCATATCACAGAGTTGTATTGTCCAGGACCACTCTTACTCGTGATTAAGATAGTCACAAATACCTACTAAATCAAGGCCATTCTCTACATTCTAATTATTAAGTTCAAGGTAGAGAGATGGGTTTTCAGATTCATGACATAATTAACTGTTGATTTTATAGTTTCTAAGATTTATGACCTTAAAACTCTATTCCTAAATTGCCTTACTTATAGAAAATATTCACTGTCAAGTCTTTATTTCACAGTATTAGGCAAGTGCTTTGCATACACCATATCAATAGTTGAACTTTAGCTTAACCGCAACTAATTTGAATGATTGCATATAATAACATGCTTTATAATGGTACTTGATAACTCCAAGGGTTTTAGAGACCTGTGACTTTCAAGTACCTAACAGTTAAGAAATACAAGTTGATGAAGATGGAGTAAAAGCAATGTCTTGACTAAAAACACATACCTGAATGTAATTTTTATCTTAAAGAATGAGCAATGTATTGAAGTAGTTAAGGAATATTAAGTTTCTACACTCACAGTGGAGAATGTCCATATATATATATATATATATATATATATATATAGTCTTCAATTCCTCTACTTCCATTGTCTATGGTTCCAGTCCAATCAGCTATTACTTATTGCACTCCAATAAAACTGATCTTTGCAAATTATCAAAGATCTTCACATTGGCAAATCTAATGGCCTTGACATTGATTCTATATTTATTGAATGACAGCAGAATTTGCTGAGTTATTCATCCCTTCTTTTTTCGAACACAAGAGAAACAAAACCATTCATTATCTTCTAGAATATTTTATTCTCCTGTTTTTACTATTTTATTGCAAGATTTTTTACCTTACCATTTGTTTGTTTTACCTTCTGTATTCTGTCTCTTAAAATTGAAGGACCCCAGGATTCATTACATGATCCTGCTCTCTGTAAACAGTCTCTCTTTGGTAATCCCACCAAATCTCATTGCTTGGAAGACGATTGAGGCTCTTATGATTTTAGCACAGAGATATATTCTGAACTCCATATTCTGATATCCAACCACACACTTCACATGGCAATACGATTATGTAATATTCATCCCCAATATGATTATGATTATGTAATATTCATCCCAATTTTAGAATTCTCATAGTGGGATTTCTGTTCTCCAATTGAATGTAATTTTTCCAGAGTTCCCATCTCAGGGAATGGTCACTCTATGTTTTATGTTGTTTAGCTTAATAACCTAAGAAATCCTGATGGTTGTATTTTCAGAATATATCTATAATCACAACATTCTCACCACATCAACTATTACTACTGTAATTGCATATAATATATTTAATATTCCTATATAATTATAGTAAAAGCCAAGCCTTCTTGATAGTTGCATCTAATTTGATAGTAGCATACTTTTTCTATTCTATTTGGAAATTCAATATGGTTAATGAAGATATGCAATAGCTAATTATAAAGTGATTAAGAGTAGTGATTCTGAACTGGGTAAATTTGACAAAACTGAAAGTATGATACCCAGATTCCGCCTTTCCAAGAATGTCTCAAGTTAGAAAGGACCAGAATGTAGGTAAAAGTGAAATGGCAGCCTTTACTCTCTGGACATCTTGCTTAGAAGTGAATAGTGCAAGATGCCAAGGTGCTGAAGAACTTCATTTTCTCCTTACTCTCCCTTGTGGTGAGAGAAAAAGAATTCTAAGAGCCCATCTTTCACAACAATGGCTCTAACCACCATGACCATATGGCCACCAGCAAATGTAGAGACAAGCATTTGTCTCTGTCACGCCATTACCTCTCCATCACTGCTGTCTGCTCTCTTCCCCTGGCAGGTGGGCATGGTTGGCTTGCCACAACATTGTCAAACTAAGACCTGCCCAGATATTTACAATATTACTATGTATTGATTTATCAAACACCAATTCAAAATTGTTATTCCTAGTTTTCAGTAGTCTTTATTTTTATTTTAATACATATCCTGAAAAGATTATTTTAAGTTTACTCTTTAGAAATTTGTCACATTTAACATCTTTTTCAGTACAAATTTCCTTTATTATACTTTCTACTATATCTATATATCTATACATACTATATCTATATATAGTAGTGTACATATAGTAGTGTATATATATAAATGTCTATATATAGTGTATATCTATATATAGATATAGTAGTGTACATATAGTAGTATGTATATATTTATATATGCATGTATATATAAATGTCTCAATGTTCTTATATTTTTATTCAAATATAAGTCCTTTAACTAAAAATATGTCATGGGTCTGCACTATTTAGAACATTCATTCTTGTTAAATATTCTTTTTTTTTTTCGGTACCGGGGATTGAACCCAGGGGCGTTCTACCTCCGCGCTACATCCCCGGCCCTATTTTTTATACTTTATTTTGAAACCGGGGTCTCACGAAGTTGCGGAGGGCCTCACTAGGTAGAAAGAGAGAGAGAGAGAGAGAGAGAGAGAGAGAGAGAGAGAGCTGAGGCTGGCTGCGAACCCAGATCCTCCGGTCTCCGCCT
>PVJS01057451.1:0-12047 GCA_004027185.1 Glis glis | reverse complement strand
GTTCTACCTCTGCGCTGCGCCCCCGGCCCTATTTTTTATACTTTATTTTGAAACCGGGTCTCACGAAGTTGCAGAGGGCCTCACTAAGGGGAGAGAGAGAGAGAGAGAGAGAGAGAGAGAGAGAGCGCTGAGGCTGGCCGCGAACCCGGATCCTCCGGTCTCTGCCTCCCAAAGTACTGGGATTACAAGCGTGCACCACCACGCCCAGCTCAGTTTTTTCTTTGAAAGTACCTACAAATAATAAAAGCTTCAGGCCCTACAAAATATGGATTTTCTTTGAATTAAAAATATTCACATTTATCTATGTATAGCAATATACCAGTGCAAGTTCTTACTCTTTTAATAGATTTAAGACAGAGAGTATTGCATGCAGATGCAGAATTGAGACCTTCTCAAAAAATAAGTGGCTAGGTTTAACAGAAAATTGCAGATATGAAAATGCCCACTGCAGGGGAAACTTTGGGTAAAACATTTAGTTTTGGAGAAGGAAGAATTTGGGGGATGTGGGGGACTGAGGATTGAACCCAGGGGTGGTCTACCTCCAAGCTACACCCCCAGTCCTTTTTTAATTTTCATTTTGAAACAGAGTCTTGCTAAGTTGCTGAGGGTCTCTCTGAATTGCTGAGACTGGCCTCAAACCTGTGATCCTTCTGTCTCAGCCTCCCAAATACTGGGATTATAGGTGAGCACCACCATGCTTGGCTGAGACCACTTGGTCTTTAACCTGAATTTATCCTGGTTTCCTTACCACCAGTCTTCACATAGTATGGTATTCAGAAGAAACAGGTCTGATATCCAAAAAAGAAATGTAGTCATTTAAATCTTTAGGGAAGAGTTTTAAAGAGGAACCAAAGGGGAGAAGTATACTGCAAGGATGTCTATAATCCTTTCAACCGTTTAATTCCTCTAAGTCCCTCTCATCATGACAGTTGCTGCCTCCTATTTCTCATCTCTCTGCTTCATTCTCTCCCTTTCTCCTGCAACTCTCTGGAGAATGACTCTCTTATTCAACCCTAACTTAGCTCTTTATTACTGTATAATTAATTCGGTCCCTGAGCACCTCACAGTTCTCTTTAACTATTACTCCGATCTGCACAACCAAGTCCCAGAAGGGACTTGACACACTGTAAGGTCTCTGGAAAGAGGAGAATAGGATTTGGGGAGTAAGGAGAAAGTTGAATGCCCATATACTTATATGTTTGGGTACAAGCCCAGTCCTCGAATTTGCAAGTGAATAAAGTGAGACCTAAATAAGTTAGGTGACTTGACGCTCATTACAGTTCTGTGGTTGGCAATCCTATGATCTGCCATACACGGGTCCCTTAGCGCCCATGGTGGAAAGACCACCAGGGGGAGTAGGGAAACCTGGGTTCTAGATCTACTTCCACCGGGCTCCATGACCTTGGGCTGGTCACGTTCTTTCAAAGACTCAGTGCCCTTCCTCATAAGATGTTGAGCAAGATGAAATCTTGGGTCTCGTCCAGCACTAACATTCCTTGCCTCTGATCTGTCCCGGGACCTGCGGCTGGGACAGTGGTGGCCTGCAGCTGGTCAAGAAATCTCGCCCCCATTTATCCCTCTTCCGACTAGGGGAGAGGAGAACCCCAGGAAGAAGGGATCCCTCCTCTCACTTGGCTGCCTTTTTAGCGTTCTTGTAGGACACACACATGGCAGATCTCGTCAGGGGGATTCCAGACTTGAGCTCCGTGGACTCCCCAGGGGCTGCGAGACCTGAGTCTCTCAGGCAGGAGGCTACCTTGACCCCCACTCATAGGGATCCTGCTTCCAGAACGAGGTCCAGGCCCCTGACAGGCCACCACGCAGGCGCAGCCACCAGCCCAGCGCGAGCAGGGCGGACGCGGAGGCCGAGCAAGGTGAGGGGAGGGGCCGCCCAGACCCCGCCCCGCGCGGTCACGTGGGGGGGCGGAGTCGGAAGCGTGACGGCGTGCGCGGGGGCGGAGCTACCGCTGCGCGCGGGCGCGGGGGCGGGGCGCGGCGCTCGCGGCTGCTGCCTGGGAGGGAGGCCGGGCTGGCGGCGGAGCGGAGCGGCGCGGCTCTCAACCTGACGGGGAAGTGGCCCGGGCGCCGCGGCTGGCCGACCCGGGGCGGACGGACGGACGAACCGCGGGGGTGGGGTCCGGGAGCCGCGCGGGGCGACGTGGAGATCGAGCGGGTCCGGCTCGGTGGCGGCCAGTCTGTCCGTCCGCTGAATGAAGTGCCCGCCCCGCTGAGCCCCGAGCCCGGCGCCTTCCCCGCAAGATGGACGGTTTCGCCGGCAGCCTCGGTGAGTACGCTGCGGAGTCTTGCCTCTTCTGCGCAGGGTGGGAACCATGTTCCCCGCACACACAGCCCAGGCCCCGCTCTCCGCCCTGCCCCTGGGGGAGGCTGCAGCTCCACTGCACATGTTCCCCTCGAGGCTGCCGCCCCTCCGCGGACTCCGGTGGACTGAGCCCCTCCCCCAAGCCCAGCCCTCTCGGAGCCAGACCCTCCTTTCTTCCCAGGGCCCCCTTCAGTGCGGGGCCCTTCTCCCAAAGTGGGAACCCCTTCCCTTCTCAGAGACCCCCAGTAGCTGGCACACCCCTCCCCAGACACTCACGGCTCTTCCCACCCACCCCCTCTTCAGGATTGGGACACCCCTTCTTCAAATCCAGACCCCTTCTGCAGGGTGCAGCATTTCTCCTTTCCACATACCAAGCTCTTTTTCAGGATAGGGACGACAGTCTTTCCCCACACAAAAGCTCCCTTTTAGGGCAGAGACCCCCCCTCCACCGATTCCTCTTCTGGAAGGGGGCACCCTCGCTCCCAGTCTTCACTTTACATTTGGAGACTTTTTAAAAAGACTCCTCAGTAACTGACAACTTCCTTTCACTACCTCCACTTCTCTACATTTTGCAGCGGTGGAGAAACCCAGAGCACTGAAGCATCATTTGCTTAGTCCAGGAAAGGAAGAGGTGCATCTGTGTTGGGGGACCCTCTTTAAGAGTGAAAGCAGAAGTGTTTTCTGGCTCTACATGCATGCTGGGGAGAAGTAATCCTGCCCAATGAATCCATAGGAAAGGGGGCCTCTGTCGGGAAAGAAAGGATTCTCCATTTTTGGAATATGTTGTCTTTGTGGAATGGAGAAAGGGAAGAAGTTATTAAGTATGCTGAAGTATCTTTTCAGTGCTCCCTTTCACCGGAATAAAGGTAGTAAATATTGTAACTAAGTAGGGGAATCAGAACTTCAGGCTGATACTCAATGCCCTGTAACCTGTGTCTGGAATTACTATTCTTTGAGGCCATTGGAATCTGGTTACTGTAAAGATTGAGCTCAACTGTTATGGTGAGAGAAACAGTTTCTGCTTTGGCTGATACTGCAGTGATGGGATACTTACTGCTGGGTTTGTATTTTGAATATTTTATGTGGAGTATCTTGTACTCAGATGCCTTTCTTTTGCATTTCTTGATAGTAAATCCTTAGTTGGTTAATGTTCATGGATCAGTGAATAATCTGGCCATAGGCCATACTTTAGTCTATCCACACAAAGTTGGTATTAGATGGATTTTTAAAAACCTAAAGTAAAAATTAAGTAAAAGAGCAATGGGCTCATTATAGTAATTAAATAGTAAGACCCATATAATTTTGGCCCTGACTTTCTTGGGAAGAAAAGTAAAATCATTGTTATTAGACTGCTTTGAGAGTGGGAATCCTAAAATAGGATGCAAGTGAGTGTTACTCTTTCCTCCCTAAGGGCACCTGTTGTCCATTATCTAACCTTTGATGTCTTATAATTCCTTACATAGTGAAGTTGTTTCATTCTTGGACTCCTTTTAGAGAGGCATCAGCTTTTCATTGGTTCTTTTTTAGCCTCATGCCTGGGTTTATTCAGCAATTCATATTGGACTGAAAGACTTATCCTATGGGGGTGATCAGATACTAGGGCAAAAATCAGGAGTCTTTTGGGGCTGTGTTAAATCTCTTTATGGTGTTGGCTCCTCAGTCAGTGGGAATGATTAGATCTCTACTCATTTGTACTTCTCTCCTGTTGGTTCTGAGGAATTCTGGAGGGTTTGGGGAAACTTTATCTTCAGTGTTTTGAGTCTCACCAGTTGGAGTACTTGTGTTTATTTTGAAACAGTAAATATGCCATGTTAAATAACTATCCCTTAATCCACGAGAAACTGGAAGATGAAAATAAGTTGCATTTGGGGAAATAAATCCCATTTTTATATAGCATTATAGTCGATCCTAATGTTGGTTTTTTAAATTCATTTGATGCCATCATTTGGGTGGTATGTGATGAGACTTTTCCTTTCTTTAGATACGGTGTTGAGGAACCAGGGGAGTTATGCCTGTCTCTAAAGAGAGGAACCTATGTCAGCAGAGGGAAGGAAATGGTTCCTGGCAGTATTTCTGGAGCTGCTCCTGATGAAGATACTTCTCAGCAGCTCTGCTTTCTCTTTCTGTCCCCCTTGTAAGAGTAAAACTAGGCCCCATCTTAATTGAAACCTTAAAGGGCTGAGAGTGGGGGAGGGGTGTGCTGGTGTATTTTACTGGTAGCCTTTAAGCAGAGCTCTTGGCTCAGCTCTTGCCAAATTGCTTGTTTCTGTTCCCTGCAGTTCATTAGCCTGGAGCTTTGAGTTACATTGATCTTTATTTTATCATCAAGAGAGCCATTAATATAAAGGCAAGCACTTGTACAATAGGAGATGTTTAAAACCTTAAATTTTTTTTTAACCAAACAAGAATTCAAAACATGTGAAATTCTTCTGGGGTAACAAGTATTGAAAGCATTTATTTATTCTCAAGGAAGTATATGTGTGACTCTCCTTTTACATACTAGATGGTTCTTGAAAAATTGTGAGAAAACTACATTTCTTATAAGCAGAAAAGTTGAGGCTTTATAAACAGCAATTCTAGAAAAGTTGATTATTTAATTTAATCTTATGGTGAATCATCTTGTAAGCAGAGAAAATTCAAATTCAGACTGTGTCCTTGGTTGAAGAGTGTTTAGATAAGGAAAACACTGCATTAATGTGCATTTGTAAGATATCTAATGGCAATTAAGATGATAGCTAATGAGATTTGAAATCAGATAGGAATGTTAGGTGATTGGCCATTTTATAATGGCCACATTGAAGTGAAATATTGTATTACTTTTTTTTTTAAACATAAAACAAATGAAGGATGCTTTTCATCTCTCCAGCTAATGAATTTTAGGCAACCTGATGAATTGTAGGCAACCTGTCTGGCAGGTGCTTGTACTCAGGAATTCCCCCTATGTATACTATATTTTAGTTCATGAATTAGGATAATTTTAAAAGGCAGCACTTTAGAAACAATTTACCCCAAATTCTTTTTTATTCTTTCCTCTGCCCCCTGCCTTTTGGTACTGAGGATGGAACCCAGAGACATTTTACCTCTGAGCTACACTCCCAGCCCTTTTTAATTTTTCCCCCCCAATCTTGAAACACGGATTTGCTAAGTTGCTGACAGGGCTTGCCTTGAACCTGTAATCCTCCTGTCTCAGCCTGCCAAAAACTGGGATTACAAGCATGGCCCACCACACAATCACAATGCATGCACACCCCCAACATGTCTACACAGTATCTGTTTTCAATTTCAGGTCTATATGCAAAAGTGGAAAACTATCAATAGAGCTTTTCTTACAGATTTTCATAAGGCAGGGGTTTGGTATATTTCATGCTTAGTCTTTTTGCATCTCTTTTTCATAATATAGGTTTTAATCTTAAGACTTTTATCTTGGAATTAGCCTAGAAGTTAGTGTTTGCACTTTAAGGAAAGCATATAACTAACCATGTGAACTTTAAGTTTTTCTGTCTCAAAAGTTAAAAAAAAACAAAAAACAAAATTGAAACCCCTTTTTCCCCCCAAGAAAAATTGTAATAAGTGAAACTGTAAGATTGGTATATGTAAGAAACATAATGTTGGAGCTGGGCATGGTGTCTTGTGTCTGTAATCCCAGTACTTGGGAGGCTGAGAGAGGAGGATTGCAGATTCACGGCCAGCCTCAGCAATTTAGTGAGACCCTCAGCAACTTAGTGAGACCCTGTTTTGAAATAAAAAAGAAGTGCTGGGGATATAGCTCAGAGGTTCATTCCCCAGCCCCCCCAAAAAATGAAAAAAATTTTGGGTGCAGGGTATAAATATGAATAAATAGTAGCATTATGCGTCAATGTATGAAATATTTTAAGAATGCAATTTTTTAAATATCACCATATTAGACCTATAATTTCTCTTCATGTATATAGTCTTGCAGTCTTAGAGGAACAATGCAGCATATAATTTTTATGGTTTTTTATAGACAGGGTCTTGCTATGTTGCCCAGACTGGTCTTGAGTTCTTGGGCTCAAGCCATCCTCCTGCCTCAGTCCCTCTAGTGGCTGGGACTATTAGCATGCACCACTGCATCTGACTGCTTTCTTTGTTTATTTATTGGTACTGGGGATTGAACCCAGAGGCAATTTACCTCCGAGCTACACCCCAACCCTTATTTTTTTGTTTTGAATAGGGTCTCTCTAGGTTACTAAGGCTGGCCTTGAACCTGTGATTCTCCTGTCTTAGCCTCCCAAGTACTGGGATTACAGATGTATGCCTGGTTGATTTTTAAATATGAATCTAGTGTAAAGCATACCTTAAGTATTTATTCACATGAAATATTTCTCTTGTATTAACATTATTTGTGGACCTTTTTTTTTTTTTTTGCGGTACCGGGGATTGAACGCAGGGGCGTTCTACCTCCGCGCTACACCCCCGGCCCTATTTTTTTATGCTTTATTTTTGAAACCAGGTCTCACGAAGTTGCGGAGGGCCTCACTAGGGAGAGGGAAAGAGAGAGAGAGAGAGAGAGAGAGAGAGAGAGGGAGGAGGAGAGAGGATATATATATATATATATATCACGCACGCGCGCATGCTGAGGCTGAGGTTGGCCGCGAACCCGGATCCTCCGGTCTCCGCCTCCCAAAGTACTGGGATTACAAGCGTGCGCCGCCACACCCGGCTTATTTGTGGAGCTTTTTATTAAATAACTTTTAATTTCTTATTGGTTGCTTTGATGAGCTCAACATAGCCTTAAGTTATATAACATGATTTGAGTGGTAACTCTAAAACTTTAGTACAGCATCTATCATATGAGTTAGCTAGAATGTTTCCCAACATGTATGTGGATTAACACTGTATGTGGAGCCGGGCACAGTGGCACAAACCATTCTAGCTCCTGGGGAGGCTGAATGGGGAGGAATGCAAATTTGAAGCCAACCTGGGCAACATAGCAAGACCCCTACGCAAAACAACAACCACATATATAAAACTACCAATTCCAATCTCAAAGACATGTATGGGGAAGGTGAGAAAGGGGAGTGGGACCTGGAGAGAAGTGCTCCAAGAGTTGTGTACAAGTGTGTTCCTATCACTCTGTACCTCAGTATGATATATAATTATAAGACACCAAGTAATAAAAATATATAAAACAACCACCACCACCAAACACTGTGGACCAGCACTGTGCTTGGTTGTCCTTAAGGAAAGGACACGGAAGAGATGTGCGTCTTGCCCTTTAGGAGCTTATTGCCTGGTTTAAAATAGCTATCTAGAGACATTTATTAAGCATAAGTAAAGTACCAGAAATGAGGGGAAAGGGAAGAAACACTATTTAGAATGCTATGCTATGTATTAAGCAAGTAATTTCTTTTTTTTTTTTTTTTTTGGCGGTACTGGGGATTGAACCCAGGGGTGTTCTACCTCCAAGCTACACCCCCAGCCCTATTTTTTATTCTTTATTTTGAAACAGGGTCTTACGAAGTTGCGGAGGGCCTCACTAAGTAGCTGAGGCTGGCTGCGAACCTTGATCTTCTGGTCTCAGCCTCCCAAGTACTGGGATAACAAGCGTGTGCCACCACCCCTGGCTTAAGCAAGTAATTTCTGAGAGAACATTGGAGGTTGATAGATTTATCTCTTCAGAGCTTGGCTTTTTAAAACAATGAAATAATGTATTCGATAGTTCAAATTACAGGGAATATTATTACTAGATCGTTTTCTGTCTTATGTTTAAGTTTGAATAACATATTAAAAAGTATTTTATGTGTGGGAGTCCATTTCTGTAACATGTAAAACTTTAATATTCATAAGAAAATTAAGAAAAAACATTTGATTTTATAATAGATGAATCCTAAGACATTTTGAAAGTTTAAGGAAATAGTCTCCTCCAGCAGTTATTATCTCAATGTGGGAGATTTCCAAATCTGTTGTATATTTTGTGTTTGTATATCATCTCTTGTTATCGTTCTAGCTGTCTGAGACTACTAGTATGCCTTAATTTTACATATTGCTTTACAGCTTACAAAGCATGTTTACCTCATTTTAATGTACATAACTAATCTTGGGAAATAAATTATTACTCTTTTATAGATGAAACACATTCAGAGAGTATGTGATTTTTTTTTTAAAAAGGCTATTTAAATCCAGTTTATTTCCTCCCTCCCCCCCTCCCTCCTTCCTTCCTTCCTTCCTGTACTAGAGATTGAACCCAGGGACTTTCTACCTCTGAGTTACACCCCCAGCCCTATTTTTTTTTTTTTTATTTTGAAACAGGGTCTCACTAAGTTGCTGAGGATCTTGCTGAGTTGCTGAGGCTGACCTTGAACCTCTGATCCTCCTTTCTCAGCCTCCAGAGTACTATGATTACAGGCATGTGCCACCACACCTGGTGTGCCACCACACCTGGCTTCCATGTTATTTTTAAATAATGAAAACAATACAAAAAAGAAAAGATAAATGATCTTTTCTCTAGCCTGTCTGTATGCAACTGATGTTACATGTTGATATATTTGCTATTAGTCTTTTTCAATGCCTAGATCTTTAATAATTAACATCATACTGTGAATATAATTTTGCATTTTTTTCATTGGATCCTAACCATTTTATTTTTTACTTGAACTTGGATTTTTATGATGGAGTACATTCATAATCCAATAATTCATTAAATCTAACATACCTGGTATTTGGAGGGAAATACACCAAGTAATGTGTGCATGTATGTTTATATCACTTTGAATTTCCTTAGGATGTATAATTACATTGCACTAATAAAAAGTATAAAAAACTAACACATTCGAATCCTGAATCATCCTCTTCTAAACAGTCTTTCTTTCCTTACAAAATGATTTACCATAGGATTCCCTTAAATAGCTTTTCTAGAATCATTCTGTTGACAAAGCACTCAACTTTTTTGTATATAAAAATGCCATTTTATAAAGGGAAAAACTTAAAGTTCAAACTGTGCCCTTGCTTATTGAGTGTTTAGATATCTGATAGCAATTAAGACTAAATGCAATGGTTTTTGAAGTCATGGAGAGGCATGTTAGGTGGTTGGCCATTTTATTATTATTTATTTTTTCTGTACTGAGGATTGAACTCGGGGACATTCTATCTCTGAGCTACACCCCCAGCCCTATTTTTATGTTTTATTTTGAAACAGGGTCTCATTAAGTTGTGGGGGGCCTCACGAGTTTGCTGGGGCTGGCTGCAAACCTGCAGTCTTCCTGTCTCAGCCTTGGTTGGCCATTTTAAAAATGCCACATTGAAGTTATATATTGTTGTGTTGCCTTTGTTTTACACAAAATATATCACCCAGCCTTGAAATCTCAGAACCATGTTTGATTCCTTGCCATTTTTGCCTACCACATTAAACTCTCTTCTAAGACTTGCCAATTCTTTGTCACCTTTTCTTATCCTTTATTTTCCTTTTCCACCATCATAGTTCAGATACTTACTCCGTGTGTGGATTATTGCATAGCCTTAAGAATCTCCACCTGTCCAATTTATTTTGTACAAGACCTTCAGATTAATCTTCCTAAAGCTGTTCTTAGATTGTGCCAGTCACCCTCTCAGATCACTCTTCATTGCTTAATGACTAAACAAATTCAAACACCTTAGCCTTATTCTCTAGTCCTCTGCTAATTCCTTCTACTGTCTTAACATGTTTGGCCAAAATGACCTATTTCTTATTCTCCAAGTTTGGTTGACACTTTTCATCCCTGTGACTATTCTCACTACCCTTCAAGACCCAACTCAAATATTGTTTCCTTTCTAGAAAAATAAAACCTCTTTCTTAAACCTTTCCCTTCATTCCCAGCCAAAGGTGTTCACCCTTGAACACTTGATAGAAGCACCCCTAAGGCACTTATCACAAAATGTGTTTTTATAGTTATATGAGGCAGAAGTAATTGTTACAAATCTTAAAATTATTGTAACTCTTATTTCCCTAATAATTTTCCAAATTACAAACCTGTTGAAGGCTGAAACTCTCATGTCTCTGAAATCACACAGTGGAGGTTTCATGATCCAGTAAAAAATCTAGGGGAATAGTGTATAGCTGGCAACTTAACTACCTTCACGTTCACACATCATTTTATAAAGGAAATGACATTTGAAGACCAAAAAATATAATACAATCTCAAAGATTTTAAAGTTATTTTAAAAATTAACTCACTATGCTGTTCTTATTTTTCTAATTTCACTTGAAATGGTAAAAATGTTCTCAACTTTGTTGGGAATCTGATAAAGAACTCTCATGACAGGTTTTAGGGTAGTGTTTTTCAGTTTATTAGTGGTCAAAACCAGCATTGAAAAGAATAAGGAGGAGGAGAAAAGAAAGAATACAAAAAAAAGTCAGTGCTTCACCTGATAATACTTTATGAAACTTTTTTTTGGGGGGGTCATGATTCTGGGGATTGAACCCAGGGGCATTCTACCTCTGAGTTACACCCTGAGCCCTATTTTTATTTTTTATTTTGAAACAGAGTCTCACTAAGTGGCTGAGGCTGACCTTGAACCTGCCATCCTCCTGTCTCAGCCTCCCAAATATTGGAATTACAGAGTTGTGCCACCACGCCCAGCAGAGGTTTAATTTCAGTTACATATGTTTGGCTTAGATTGCAGTATAAAATTTGTTTCTTTCTGTGGGTCACAATCTGATGAAAGACACAATTTTAGTTGCTAATTCCTATCTTTGAGAGAGAGGGTGGAAAGATTGACCCTATATATGAAAGTGTGAATGAGAAATCAGAAGAAATTATAATGTATCATGTGCTATGTCTTTGAAAAGTTTCAAGAAATTGAGTATAATGATTAGAATATAGTTAGTAGGAGCAGAAGATATATCTATAGTTCTAAAGTCAGTATAATTCAGACACATTATAAAAGTATATTATAATGTAGTTTTATAAAACTGATAGGATATATTTATTTTGTTGAATGATTCTTTGATTTGAAAGATTTACCATGTTATTTTAGCTTTCCTAATGCAGTTGTCTGTGTCTTGATCTGTTCTCCACTTACTTATTAGCTATTTAAAACATATCCAGTCTTTAAGGCATGGCTCAGGTATATATATCTATATGTATATATATAGATGATAGATAGATAGATAGATAGATAGATAGATAGAATTTCTTTTCTCTCCCTGAAAGCTGCCCCTGATTATTCTAGTCTTGTACACTTAAACTGTTGCACTAAAGTGCTCCTAAAGAGGAGACTGAGTGCTTACACCTAAGAGATCTGAGAATATAGCCAGAAGTTGAAGACTATTTAAACTTAAAATTTATGTGATTATAAGAATAATTCGTATGATTATTTTGCAAACATAATTGTTTTAAATAAGAATCATCAATAAATGCTAAATCTAGGAGGGTATTTGGTAAGGAGCAGGATGCATGGTCTTAAATTTGTTTCCATTTTTTGCTTATTACTTGCAAGGGGGAAAAATAGTAACTCTATATAGTGATGAAATCAGACAGCACCTAGAGTGTATTATGAAAGTAATTGTCACCAGTGGACATTGTATGCTCTGGATGAGAGGCCCTGAGAAGGACACATCACTTACATTGTTTTCCAGATATGAATGCATAGCCTGAATCTAATCATGGGGAAACTGAACTCTGAATGGGGAGTATCTTATTTTTCTTTTAAAGATCAGGGAGCTATATATATATATATATATATATATATATATATATATTTTTTTTTTTTTTTTTTTTTTTTTTTTTTT
>PVJS01057450.1:0-12050 GCA_004027185.1 Glis glis | reverse complement strand
AAAAAAAAAAAAAAATAGGGCCAGGGGTGTAGCTCGGAGGTAGAACCCCCCTGGGTTCAATTCCCGGTACCACAAAAAAAAAAAAAGTATTGAATATCTTCTGTTCAAGAAGGGCTTATTATATCACTTCCATTACAAGATATGCATGTGGGAAATGACATAAAAACACTAAAAAGTATTAATAAGTATGAATTCAATGTAGTAACAACCTGAATACATAATCAATGCAAAACTAACATTTGAGTTTGTGGCTATCATGCCCGCAGCTGTAATTTTTCATTGTTGACCCCATAAAAATGAATCATTTTATGCATACTATCAAACTGAAAATAAACTGTGTCAAAGGGAACTGGCTGCCAGTATAATGGTTGGAATATTTTTCACAAATTTTATATGAAACAAAGTTTTCTGAAAATTTTTACATTAAGTTGTATTTTGTATTTATTTTATGATAAAGCCTGTATTCCTTGATTCTTTTCAGTGCTTTGAAGACAAGAACCATTTCTCAGATGAAACCAGGTCTTGCATTAGATATTTGTTTTCAACGTACAAACCTCTTCTTTAGGTTTTTTTTTTTTTGTCTCTTGCATATTAATAGCAACAGTTAATAGCAACAATAAGCTGAAGAGGGTAGCACTAGTCACCTGATTGCAGGTGTTGATTCTTGGACAGCTGTTTTATCTGCTCTGTGTTTTAGGTATTTGTCATGAGCATAATCCAGAAGAATATCAGTTCTGCAGGAACTGATAATAACGTAATCGAAATTCTTTTAGAGGGTCTAGTTTTTCTTTGGAAATGCTGTATATTCTATCACTTTAATGCCCCTCACAGTTGATACATATCCACCTGCAAGTTATCAGCCAGACAGGAGACTATTCTTTTTCTGTCTTATTCAGTATACAAATGTGATAATCTGTACTTTTCTGCATCTTAGATTCGTGAACAGAATTTACTCTAGCATTACAGAGGATATGAAAACTAGAAAGTGGACTTATTTGTGAAACTATAAAGAAGGAAATGATTCTGATGCCTCTGGTAGGAACACAGAATGACAAGAATGGAATGCTGGTTAATGTAGTTTAAAAACGTTTAGCTTAGTTCACTTTTGATATTAAATTGGTGACTCGGTCAGCATTCTCACTGCTGTAATCCAAAAAGCCTGACCACACAACTTAGAGGGAGTAAGATTTATTTGCTCAGAGTTTTTGGAGATTTAGGGGTTCAGTCCATGTGAGGCTGGGGTCTGCGGCACTCAGGGTATGGCAACAGGAAGAGAGAACAAGGGCTCTGGTCTCATATCATGGAGACCAGAAACAAGAGAGAGCAAGCAAGGGGATTCAAAGACACAAGCACAGTCCCTAAGGCCACACCCCCAGGAACCCACCTTCTTCAACCACACCCACCTGTCTAGGTTTCAACCCAGTAAATCCATTACAATGGATTTTTCCACTGATGAAATTACAACCCTCATGGCTTAATTACATCAACTCTGAACATTAATACGTGAGCTCTTCAGGGGACATTCTATATCTATCACAATTGGTGTTAACACCAGCCCTTTTCATCATGTTGAAACCTTTAGGGTGCAGTTTGTCAATCCATGGCCACAAATACTCTAAAAAGTTATAATGTTTTCAAGTAGGAAAGGACTTTGTAGGAAGTAAATTTTAGAAGAACTTTGAACCACTATATAATAATAACTTTGTGAATACTGTGCAAGATACTTATTTTTATATATAAACTATCCTGGGAAAGTATGGATATAGGAGCAGAGAAAGGAATCAACAATGATAAGAGAAGATTATCATATCTTTTTTTCTTGGCATCCCTTGATGATTGAACCCAGGGGCTTTCTACCTCTGAACTATACCCCAAGAGTTGTTTTAATTTATTTCATTTTATTTTATTTTTGCGGTACCGGGGATTGAACCCAGGGGCGTACCCCCGGCCCTATTTTTTATCCTTTACTTTGAAACTGGGTCTCGCGAACTTGTGGAGGGCCTCACTACGTAGGAGGCTAGCTGCGAACCCGGATCCTCCGGTCTCCACCTCCCAAGTACTGGGATTACAAGTGTGCGCCACTATTGCGGTAACTCCGGCAGACAATCTACTCCCTGGTTCCTGCCACGGAAGGTCGCTGCTCCCTGCAGCTTCCTGACAAATAGTCTGTGGTTCCAGACACAGACGGTCGCTGCCCAGACAGCTTCCTGAATTCTGTGGTTCCAGTCACGGAAGGTTGCTGCACCAGGCAGCTTCCTAACAATGGTCTTCTCGCATGAAACAACACGAAGTCTGATATGGTAATTTGCAAAATAATTACATTTAATAATCAGGGGGTCGGGGAGGGGATAGAGATGGCAAATTCTTCTGGCCTTCTATCACCAGGGCCTTATTTTTATAGGAACTTTAAAAGTTAATCAAACACAGAAATCAGCAATTATCTCAGGTTACGGTAAAGATTAATCAAACACAGAAATCAGCGATTATCTCAGGTTATGGTAAAGATGGTCAGCGAGGCAAACATGTGACAAACATAGGGGAAGGAGGGATTGACCATTACTGGGTGGAGACGACATCAAAGACAGCACCTTGAAGATTACACCAGGTACCTTGGAATGTGTCCATTTGTGGACAGATCTCACCCAGCCAAATAGCATGTATCCAAACTGGGCTGGTCCAAGATGATAATCTCAGTGTGCTTCTAGGACAGGCCTCGGCCCTTGACACGCCACCACGCCCAGCTTCATTTTATTTTTTGAAGCATGGTCTCACTGAGTTTCTGAGGGTCTCACTAGTTTGCCAAGGCTGGCCTGGAACATGTGATCCTCCTGTCTCAGAATTCCAAATACTGGGATTACAGGTGTGCTCCACCACAAGATTGTCATATCTTATTTGAATGATCAAGTGTGCAAGTAACATAAGATAAAGTTTTTTATTTTTTATGTGCTTTTATTGGTGCATTGTAGTCTCACATCATAATGTAAATCATGTTGACATTGACATACAAGCACTCAGCATTTGGTGTCCCCCCCCCATTTCCTCCTTCCCAATACAGAGTACTGCCTCACCAACATTTATTATTTTTTGACTCCTTGATGATTGCCATTCTGATTGGGGTTAGATGGAATCTCAGTGGAGTTTTGATTTGCATCTCCCTGATTGCTAATGATGTTGAACTTTTTTTCATGTATCTATTAGTCATTTGTGTCTCTTCTTTTGTGAAGTGTCTATTCATTCTGTCTGCCCATTTCTTGATTGGGTTATTTGTTTTTTTAGTGTAGAATCTTTTAAGTTATTTGTATATTCTAGATATTAGTCCTCTGTTGGAGGTATAGCTTGAAAGATCTTCTCCCATTCCATAGGATGTGGGGAAATAGAAACCCTTCTACCCTGTTGGTGGGAGTGCAAATTAGTGCAGCCTCTATGGAGATCAGTGTGGAGATTCCGTAGAAAACTGGGAATGGATCCACCATATAATCCGGCTATACCACTCCTGGGTATCTTTCCAAAAGGGTTGAAACCAGAGAATTACAGTAATATATGCATACCCATGTTCATAGCAGCACAGTTCACAAAAGAAAAGTTTAAGAGACAAGACTCACATCATAATTGTTGTTATCTATCTGTGACTCATGTCATAATTGTTGACTAAGGGCTCACTTACTATTTGACAGATACCTGTTTCTTAGAGCACCTTGCTTTCGGGTTGGCAGTCAATTAAGTGATAGTAAACATAAGAGTGAGATAAGAAATAATCATAATTTAAGTTCAGGAACAAGGTTAACCACCAAATAGGCTCATTAGAGATCATTCAAACTGAGTTGTCCAAAGCATTCATTTATTGAATGTAATGAAATCCATTCTGTTGAGGAACAGTGAAGGAGAGAATCCAGTGGCCAGCCTGCCTCTTCCAGCAAACATACACTGTAATTTTATCCCAACCAATATACAAGTCCTGTTTTTGAGACATGAAATATTTCCAGTCTTTGACTTCTGTTATTGATGTTGGAGTAGTATTCAAATTAGGCCAAGTTCACTAAATTTCACATTAGAGAAAAGAACTACATTCTAATTTTCCAATAATTTGTCCTTAAAATGCTTTATTTTGATACATTTACCATAATGCATGCATCATCTAATTTTACAATCTTTATTTCTTTCGCCATCTCAATTCTTTTACTTTGTTTAGCCAACCATGTTTATTCCCTAAAACAGTCTTAAAATAATCTATGCATTGTACCTTAACCCTTTAAAAAGTCCTGACCATTAATGAAAACTCTAAAGTGTTATAATAATGTAATATTATTTCTTATTAAAATATTTATTAACTGTGTCCACTGTACTAGATATATTATTAGGTGCTTCAAGCACGATTCAAGGGTGTACAAACCCAGTTGTTGATCTGAAGAATCTTAATTCAGAAAGAGAAATATAAGTAGAAAAATGACTAAGGCAAAAAAAATTCCTGAAAATAAAAAAAAGAACTAATGCTATGAAGTAATAAAGTAAAGTAGTTCAAATAAATAAAGCAATTTAGAGAGATTGGGGGAAACTTCATGAGCAAGTTAGCTTTGACTTGGTCCTTGAGGAAAACCTATAGTGAAAATAATAATATTTGAAACCTGCCCTCTGCTGATATGCTACAATTGAGAAAATGCAGAGTGCACTAGAAGTAGACCACATGGACACCATGAGAAAAGTCATGGGTGTGTTTTCCTTCTAATTCACAGAGTACACAGAAAGCAACATTTACTTATGCAGAGAAGTGGAAATATTAGACTTATTTCTTGCGTACCTACTAGGTACCATACACTCTCTACAATGAATAAGACATATTCCCTCTTTTTAAGAAATTGGAAAACTCTTAGGATACAGACCACTCCACAGGGGTGATCTCTGGATGTAGGGTGATGTGGTAGTGTAGTGAAAGGTCTGTGGGGTCTCCCTGTTACTGGTTTTCCTGCCTCTCATGGAGGACAGGGCCAATCCCAGAGGTCACAGGGACTTGCTCCCCACTGCATTGGACTGTTATCGTGTTGCCGTCTAACACCTGTCCCCTTGGGAGCCCCAAGGTCCAGGTCCAGCTCTTTTACACCCAGAACTTGCCATTTGGGGTCTTGAGGGGACCTGGGGGTGGCTTTCCCAAGCCCCCAGCTCCATTCCGGCTACTTCTATCCCTGGCTCCGCCATGGAGGCTGCCTGGCCATCAGGGGAGACAGGACCAGGCCTGCAGAACCCATGCCCCTAGGGGCCACCTGGTCACTTGTGTGGGGTCCTGACTGGGGTGGGGACAGGGCCCATGCTTGTATTCTCTGCCTCAGGGGTATGCCCTGGCATAGGACTCACCACACCAGAGAATAAACAAGGGCCCTGGAGTGGTACCCACTGCCTGCCCCACGTGGGCATGTGGAACAGCATGGAACACCCTGGAGAAATGGCCCCTCCTTGTCCTGCTGTGGGCCCTCCTGCCTCACATGTGGATGGATCCTAGGAAGAAGAACTAGTGCTGGAAGAAGAGCGAGGCCAGCGGGGACCAACCCTGGCCTGTCCCTGCACCTCGTCAGCTCCCACATTTGCCCCTTGTGTGTCCAGATCCCGTCCCATGGCCGCATCTCCTCTTCATCTCTGGGCAAGCAGGTTCCAGCAGGAGAGACTGTGCAGTCCTAGGCCAGCCCCTTGGCCCTTTTGGGTCCCCACCACTCCCCTGGGAGCAGGACTAGGGTCATGTGCAAGTCTAGGGTCACCAGAGTGGAGTTCCAGCCGAGTGCCATAGTCCAGGCTCTTCCAGCAAGTGACAGCAGGTCTTTCTGGAACTTGAGAGGCAAGGACATGCAGGCTTATTGCATATGCCCTTAGGAAATTAGTCTTCCTGGCTCGAAGGCTTTGCTTCCTCCCCCATCTACGTGGGAGCTGGAGGACTTCTCCAGGCCTGTCATCTGGGAGCCAGAGCGGGGTGCCCTGGCGGTGGCAGTGGAACCAGTGTGAGCAGCTCAGCCCCTGATGCCCCCCCCCCAGGCTGGTGACCAGAACTGGGATGGCAGAGGCTTCCTGTCCATGGAACCCTTTATGGTGACCCGGTGTCACTCTGCCTCCTTCCTTGGCTCCAGCCTTTTCAGTTCTTCTCCACCCCCCACACTAGGCCTACTGTGCCCCACTGCCGATGGTCACTGCACACACAGTCCCTAGCAGAGGACAAGGCAGACCATGGGTAGGGGCCATTAGCACTCAGCAGCCATCTTGTGGCTCCCACCCACACCCCTACAGGCTGCAAGTTCCACTCTAGAGAGCGAGGAAGGCAGGGATGTGTGATGTGACCATGTCATCAAGGCTGAGGCCGGAGGGACTGGCAGGCCCGTCCCCTGCCCGCCTCTACCAGGCAGAGCTTAGGTGTCCTCTATTCCCCATCCATAGATCCAGGGTAACAGGACTCTCCCATCTCCAAAAACAGGGCCAGCATACCACAGCCCCCTCCTGTGCCAGCTTTGTGACATGCAAAAACCACCATGCCTATGGTGCCTCAGAGCGCCCAACCCGCAGCTAGAGAGGGTCCCATGTACAGGGAAGGTGAAGGAAAGACAGGTGGAGCCAGACCCCAGGGTGGGCGCTTCCTGGGTCGCCTTGTCCTGACAGGTCCCAGGGGTTTTCTGTTGTTTGTTTCTGTAAGGACTGAATGATGAGCACGGGTGCAGTGAGGGAATCTGGGGTGAGTGGGGATCAGGGCCACCGTCACCTACCCACATGCCCCGTCCCTTCTAGAAGCAGCTCTGAGGAAGAGCAGGTGCCCACCCCTTCCCTACGCCCCAGCGCAGCTCAGACAGAAGCCACTACCACGGATGACAGCAAACATGTATTAGGAAGCATTGGTCCCCTCAGTAAGAAGCCATTAGCACATGTAGGATGTGCTCCCATGAGACAAAACAATTTTCCAGCATCACAGACCTGTGACCTCCTTATCACAAAGGGGTCCTGACAGCGGGGGAGGGGCCATGAGCAGAGGCTGCAGCCACCCCTCCCCCACCCTCCAGCCCAGCAGCTCCTCCACCCTCAGGGCCTCCTGGATCCCTCCTTCCAACTCCACATGCTCAGCCTGTCTCAGGCAGAGGTGTAAGAAATAAAAGATCTTTTCTTAAACAAACAAGCAAACAAACAAAAAATTTGGAAAACTCGTATATATAGACCACTCAACAGGGGAGATCTGTGTGTACGGTGGTGTGGTAGCAGGGTGAAAGGTCATTCAACGCACACATAGGGAGAGGGCCTCCTGGAGAAAGTGACATCTACTCTAGTGACTGTGAGTCCCGTGGCAGTCAGGAATCTGGTGCAGAGAGTGTTCTAGATAAATGGTCTGGCATATGCAAGACCTGAAAACAAGGAGAGCAGGGCACATTTACAAAACCGCGGGTAGTTATATATTCTGTGCTTTAGCGAGACGACAAATATGATAGCTGTCGGATCTATTGAGGGAAGCAGGGACTGGAGATGGGAAAACCAGTTAGGAGAGTGTTTTAGGGAAGCCTAGGAAGGAAATGACTTTATAACAAGTTATGTCCATTCATCTACATCATCTCATTTAATAAGAACCGGAATGAGTGACTTTTAGAGAGGGAAGCACAGGAGTGTCTGCCTGGGCTCCAGCACTGAGCTAATTGACGTGGTACCATTCATGTCATCTGCTGGTGAATGACAGTCCCTGGGACATGACTCTCTCACTCTGGGCGCTTCAGCACCTACGGCAGTGCACAGCATAAGGGAGACACTCCATAAATATTGCCTAAATAAAAGAAAGTGTGAACTAATGAATACATGCATGAACATAAGAGATTATATAAAGTGAATGTCCCCGAGTCTGAACGCTTCTTACATGAGTAGCAATGCTGAGGAAAAAGTGAGAGATGGTTTTTATGCTTGAGCCTGGGTAACTTGGATGGTGGTGGTACAAAAATAGAGAACACAGAAGGAGAGAACTGCAATAACGATGGGAGGGCAGCAGTGAAGACTTCCGTGTGGGGCATAATTTGAATTATCAGGAAGGCCTCCAATTGAAGGTATCTAACAGGTGGGTGAAAACGTAGAGTAGGAGAAAGAGGTCGGGCTGGATAGAAGATTTACTGAATTTCTTTTGTGTGTGTATGCTGGGGATTGACCCCAGGGGTATTCTACCTCCGGCCTACACCCCCAGTCATTTTTATTTTTTTATACTTTTATTGGTGCATTATAGTCTCACATCACAATGTAGTTCCTAGTGATAGCGACATACATGTACACAGCACTTGGTGGCCTTTCCCCCAGCTCCGTCCCCACTCCCCCCTTCCCCATACAGGGTATTGAGATTGACACTGGTATTCTCACATATGTACATAACGTCAGTGGAAGTACTAAGTTGATGAGTCTCATAAATTGCTAAGACTGTTGAACCTCCCATCCTCCTGTCTCAGCCTCCCAAGTATTGGGATTACAGGCATGCCCAACACACTCAGCTATTTCTGTATTTGAGTTTTGTTTGTTTTTTGTGGTACTGGACATTGAACCCAGGGGCATTCTACCTCTGAACTATACCCTCAGCCCTATGTTATTTGTTTTATTTTGAAACAGGATCTCACTAAATTGCAGAGGGCCTCACTAAGTTGCTGAGACTGGCCAAGAACCTGTGATCCTCCTATCTCAGCCTCCCAAGTACTGGAATTACAGGCGTGTGCCCCCATGCCCAGCTTGTCTCTGATGTATGAAAATAGTTGTATCTAGCAATACCATGGTCCTCTCCATCCACACAAGGTCCCACAACTTCAACACACACTTTAGGGTCTTTAGCATGAACTTATGTCTATTGACTGTCCCCACTTACTGGCCCACCTCAAGACTCCTAACCCTAGTGAGGGAAGCATTTGTGAGGTGGTGATGTTAGAGGAGTCTGTTAGATAGTGTAGGCTTACATCCAGCATCCACCGTGGTTTCTGGATCCAAGCTTTCCAAGGCCAAATTTTGGCCCTATCACTTACTAGCTATATGACCTTGGGAAAGTAATTTCACCTTTATGTTCTTTCCTTTCTTCTCCCAAACAGCAATTATAAAAGTACTTCATAGTGCTGTAAGGAAAATGTGAAACAAAACATGATGATTACCTTAAAATAGTGTGGCCTATAATAAGAACAATGACTTGCCGCTCTTAATGTTACCATTATTTTTTTCAGATGCTCGGTTTCATACTATGTAAGATGGAGATAGTAATAGTGCAGTCCTCATAGAGTGATTGTGAAAGTTACATGAAATAATCCATGTAAAGCTCCCTGTTATTAACACAGCTTCTACCGACAGAGCAACAGGTAGACAGTTTGTCGGATTCCCCTGTGTCTTAGATGAGAATATCTGAAGGCCAAACTGATCCAGAGCATCTAAAATAGTATATTGATTATGTCACACATAAGTTTTCAGGTGGTATGCTAGACATTTAGTAATAAGTTGCAATTTTTCTTCGAAAAAATTTTGACAGCTTTTATATTTTATAAAAAATATTAAGAAGAGGTTGTTTTACTATAAATAAATTGAAAGGATGAAAACAAAATTCCAGCCCCATTGGAAAAGCAAGATTATTATTTTGCCTTTGAGTTTTTTTATCAATAGCCCTAATGTATTTATTTATATGCACCTGAGGGTGGCTAAAAAAAGATTTCTGGATATTAAGGGTTCGAGTCTAAGTCACTTAAATTTCCAAATTATATGCTTAAAAAACTTAACAGCTGTCATTTTAAAGAGGCTTACTTCATTTTACCTAAAGTGCTTTTCAGTCTGGAGGGAACACAAATGCAGTTGCAAATCACTTGCAATATACTGAGGGTGAGACTTTGAAAAAAGTTAAATTTGTAGATAATATTCTTTTCACATTTTTCAGTTAATATTCCTTTCTACCTTAATGATTTTTTACCTCTTTTCTCCTCTGGACTAGGTATAAATTTCACTCATTACAAATAAGAGCACCCAAATCTCTTCTTATTGCATTAGTTTGGCAAATTGTCTCCTAGGGGTGTGGGCTGAGCACATGATTAGGCTCTGCAATGATGAGCTTATTTTGCACTTTTATCCAGAAAATCTTTATATACAAAAGCTCAGACAGTAGTTAGACTCAGCATGAACAATTACAGACGGTTGGGGGAGAGACTCTTCCCGATGTGCCAATGGCTTACTCCCATGAATTAAGAGGCAAATGTGCTCCAAAGTGCATTAACCTTTATGGATTTTTCTTCGGTTTTCATGTTCCACTGATTTATGGTCCTAAATATGCCTGTTGCTGCTGTTTCTGAATGAGTCCCTTGTAAATCATTTCTAAACGATCTTTTTCGACTCAGATAATACAAGTAAGTTGAATATATCTCCAATCAATTCCTCCGAGGCTTCTTTCCTTCTTTGCCCAAGTTGTTTTTCAGTTTGCTCTGTACCTTAAATGTTATATCTGAGAGCAGTCAAGTAAGAAATATGTCTTAAAGGAGCCACATTTGCCGGGTGGCTTCTTTTTGCAGACTGAGCTCTTTCTGATCTTTTGCATGGCCTTCTCTGGGTTTATTATTTTCTTCGTGTGTGTGGTACTGGGGATTGAAGCCAGGGGCATTCTACGTTTGAGCTACACCCCCCACCTTTTTTTTTTTTTTTGGAACAGGGTCTGATAAGTGGCTGAGAATCTTGCTACTTTGCTGAGGCTGTCCTTGAACCTGCAATTTACCTGTCTCACCCTCCCAAGTACTGGGATTATAGCCATGTGGCACCATGCCCGGCCTTATTCGGATTTGATCTGAAGCCCTACTTACCCTAGTACAGCCAGCTGGTCAGTTCTTTGTACAAGAACGGGCTGAGGTCTAGGAGCGGATTCTATTATGGGTTCTAGGATGATTTTATTTTCATACAAATCAAGCATGGTAGGGATTTGAATATACTGTCTACTCATGAAAGTCCACTTTGAGCTGCGATTTTTGTTCAAATGAATAAATATCTCTGCTCCCATTGCAACCTCTGCAGTACAGTGTAGGCCCTCGGTGTCCAAGTATGCTCATCGCCGGTAGCAGCCACAATTCTTGGCTGAGATGAAATGGAAAAATGGAGCTTTATGATAAAATGGAATTTATGATAAGGAGGCTGGGATAAGCAAGGGGCTTAGGAAGCTCAAGTGAAACATTAATTAGTTTATAATTTCCCTGGATAGAAATCATATCAAGATAAAAATGTTGAAAATACTGGGGGAAATGTAGGTAGCGTGTGCTCGTTTGTGCATTCCAAGGGATGCATAACTTGCTGCAAGAAAGAGTAAATTTAAAAATATAGGTATTGCATATGTATATACTTTTAGAGGCCCCCTAGTTGATAATCCGAAATGAAAATCCTCTGGTTAAATATTTACAAATAGCAATCTTAGAACTTAGAAAGTAAGATCCATGCTTTAAACATTCAAATGCGAGGAGAAGGAGCTGTATCTGCTCATTATTTGTTTTTTGGTTTATCCTACTTTACAAACTTAGGTTTAAGAGGCTGATTTGGATAATGTTCTTCAGAATCCTATAGTCGATGCTCTACATAGAGCGGTACATGGATCCTTTCCTTCGATGCTCATGGTCTCTTTTCCCACATGCACAGCGGGACCTGTGTTTGCCTACTCATCATTTGCAGGGATAGAAAATCCCTGGTGTGGAAGTGCTCCTTGAGATGCCATCCTATCCTTTGACAGGGTTCCATCTGTGTTACAGCTTGACTCTGAAATGGAGTATTTTCTTCCTTCCTTCCTTCCTTCCTTCCTTTCTTTCTTTCTTTCTTTCTTTCTTTCTTTCTTTCTTTCTTTCTTTCTTTTTTTTGCGGTACGGGGGATTGAACGCAGGGGCGTTCTACCTCTGCGCTACGCCCCCGGCCCTGTTTTTTATACTTTATTTTGAAACCAGGTCTCACGAAGTTGCAGAGGGCCTCACTAAGGAGAGAGAGAGAGACAGAGAGACAGAGAGCTGAGGCTGGCCGCGAACCCGGATCCTCCGGTCTCCACCTCCCAAAGTACTGGGATTACAAGCGTGCGCCACCAC
>PVJS01057449.1:0-12047 GCA_004027185.1 Glis glis | reverse complement strand
CTCCGCACTACATCCCCAGCCCTATTTTTTTATACTTTATTTTGAAACCAGGTCTCACGAAGTTGCAGAGGGCCTCACTAAGTAGAGAGAGAGAGAGAGAGACAGGGAGAGAGAGAGAGAGAGAGCTGAGGCTGGCCGCGAACCCGGATCCTCCGGTCTCCGCCTCCCAAAGTACTGGGATTACAAGCGTGCGCCACCACTCCCGGCTTATTTATCTTTTTTTTTTTTTTTACCAAAAAAACCAAGCTGGTATTTCCAACCATTTACCCAGGTAAATGGTTGGAAATACCATTTGTAGGTAATTTTACAAGTTAAAATATTTCTACCCCTCCCCCTTCTTAATAATGTAACTTCCAGAACATGCTTCACTGTGTCAGGGAATCTATACTCACGATGGAAAGGAAACAAGACAGAGTTTTGAGATCTTCCTGGCTATGCCCAGAACTCAAATCCCGTAGGTGACAGGCTGAAGGCTAACCACTGCTGCCTTGTGCCTGACTCCAAGGAGGCAAAGTCCTCCTGTAACCACCCAGCAATGGGCTGGGATGGACTTCTTCAGTGAGTCTGAAATACTGACCAGACAACCACTTCTTTTCTGGAGGGGGAGGAAGTAGGGAGATGTCAAATTGGTTCTTAGAAGATGCTTATCTTATTCACATCCACTGATCACCGGGGGTCAAGGAACAACCATGACAGATGACAAAACTTAGCTATTAAGCCAGGCATTGCTGCCAAGCATCGGTGGGAAGTGGGGCTGAAGAAAGTAAACAAGTTCCTGAGATTCTGGTCCTTTGGGAAGCCATGTTTTGCTTTTCACAGTGGACACAGGAAGAATGGCCGCACGGCCTTCTCACTGGGAAGCAAGATCCAAGATGAGGCATAACAAAGGGTCATGGGGTAAACCCGCCTCGGACAGATGCACAGTAGGTGTGAAAGGCCAGTGGTCAGAGGCCACCTTCCCCGCACGCCCCACGCTGTGCCAGGCAACCGAGGATCAAACATGAAAAGCCATGTCCTCAAAGAGTAGCAGCATTCGATGAAACCGCTACCACCTCCCCGTGTTCAAAGCACGTTTCTCTCTCTGTCAATCTCTATTTTGCGATAGTACCTACTGTTTCCTAGAAATAGGTACTACGTATGCTGGCTCAGTGCTTCTGAACATCTTTAATAGATGGTCCCTTTAGGACTGACATCAACATTTTACCCTCTCCTTTAATATCACTTAGAACATCAAAACAAATGAGACCTGGCACATCTCTGCATTCATATAATGTATAACTACCAGTGCGCCCAGACACAAGAGTTTATCTTTTACTTCTATCCACTGTGGTGTCCAGGAAAATGCTGATTATAATGTGTAGTAAGTACTAGTGATTGAGGAAAAGCAATGCATTGAGAGAGACAGAGAGTTCAAGGGATTCAGATTCCCCATTGTGGAACTACTATACATAAAGATGCATCTTCAAGGATACTGTAAGTGGCATTCAGCCTCTCAGGAGAAGTAGCTGCAAAATGGCATCAGTTCTAGGTGCCGGGCTTGGGGAACTTCGCTTCTAGGGACTGAGAGTGGGAGAGAAAGCAAGAGAACAGCCATGTGGAGATCAGAGCTGAGCCTGAATTCCCATCATAGAAGATCGGAATGGCACAAACCCTGCGATATTTACTAAAGACCACCTGGAAAGTGACTGGCTATTGTGGGGAAAAAAGTTGAGGACTGGCCGGGAAATTCTAAAGCTGCTCCTCTCTGCGAGCGCTGGAGAGGGGCCACCGGGTCAGGACAACACGATGAGGAAATTGACTGCACACCACACCACACCGGGCAGTGCTAAAAACCAAAGCTTTGCCTCGAGGCAGAGACTCTCAAAAACCTAATCCTGAGAGGAGGAAGGAAGAAAAAGTATTTTATATGAGTCAGCAAGGGCCTTCCCGGCTATTATTTCAAGAGAACGTGGTATAACGTCTGTGCTGTCAGTTCTGAAGTTCACCCAGAGCGACTTAATGACTAACTTGAGCCGGGTCTTTATGAAACTGGAGTAGATTTTTTTTTTTTCCTGAAGTTCCTGATGAAGCAAAGAAAATCAAGAGTACCTCTTTGTGATTAAGGTAAATGTGCAATTTGTCATCAAGCAGGGTCACTTCTGAGAGCCAAAGGGGGACAGTAATAATCACCCGGGGACAAAAGGCATCCTATGGGTCAGTCCCTGGCAAAGCACAAGGTGTGTCCACCCCATCACTTCTCTAGGGAACCCTCCCTTCATCTCCAGCAAACTCCCACTTCACCACGTTTACCCTCTCAAGGTTCTTTCCTTCTTTCTTTCTTCCTTCCTCTTTCTTTCTTTCTTTCTTTCTTTCTTTCTTTCTTTCTTCCTTCCTTCCTTCCTTCCTTCCTTCCTTCCTCCCTCTCTCTCTCTCTCTACCTCCCTCCTTCCCCCCTCTTTCTCCCTCCCCCCTCTCTCTCCCTCTCTCTCTCTCTCTCTCTCTGCGTCTCTGTCTCTCTCTTTCTTTCGTGTTGGGGATTGAACACAATCCTCTCTCTCTCTTTTTCTTTCATACTGAGGATTGAACGCAGGGGCATTCTACCTCTGAGCTATACCCTCAGCCCTATTTTTTAAAATTTTGAAACAGGGTCTCACTAAGTTGCTGAGGGCCTCACTAAATTGCTGAGGCTGGCCTCAAACCTGTGATCCTCCTGTCTCAGCCTCCCAAGTACTGGGATTACAAGCGTATGCTACCATGACCAGCTCCCATTTATATTTCATTTGGTGAAGAACAACTGTCTTTTCCTAATTTGTTCAATGCCCCATTCCCATTCAGACTGGGCTTATAGCCAGTTATGAAAAATATTTCATTGATGGAATGAATTATATAAAAGTAAAACAAGTAAAATTTTTTTGTGTGTGTGTGCTGTTAACTATTTTCAAGAAAAATTTCAGGTAATCAACTGGCTAAGGTTGAAAGTAACTAAACGATGAGCATGAGGCTCTTTATTAAAAGGTATTTTTCTGAATGAACCCCTCAAGTACAATTTTTGATGGTAAGCCTGAGCCACTCACGGGTAGGAGCAGCGGAGACCTTTGGAGGCCTGAGAAAAGGTGACGTTGGCCTCTAGTGGACGAAACTGAGAAGACAGCCATTCTTAGTGAAAGAGGCCCTGCAGCTCTAGTGACAACCGAAGGAAATGAAAATCCCTAACTTTCCTTTTTACTTCTACCAGGCAAACTGAGCTTTCCTTCCATTGCAGGGAAAGAACACCATTAAACTCCCGCCTCACTGAAATACTCATCGTTGTGAACATCAGCATTTGGAAACACGTATTCACATCAGATCTGTTGTAAGAGCAAGAGTAGTCAAGCGTGGTGGCACACACCTGTAATCCCAGTTTTTGGGAGGCTGAGACAGGAGGATCACAGGTTCGCAGCCAGCCTCAGCAACCTCATGAGGTCCTCTGCAACTTAGCGAGACCCTGTTTAAAAAAAAATAGGGCTGGGGGTGTAGCTCAGAGGTAGAATGCCTCTGGACTCAATCTCCAGCAACACACATACACACACACACACACACACACACACACACACACACACACACAGTGTAAGATTTTATACCAAGCCCGAGCAAATTTTCCTACCTGGATTCCTTTTCCTACATAATCTTTTCTTGCCTCCTGGTGTATTTATTGGGATTGCAAGCTACCAGGCACTCCTGAGACACAGGTGCATTTTAAACCACCCGCTGATCACAGGGTAAATATTATGTGTGTGACAGGAGAGAAAAGCAGAGACCAAAGGAGGGATGAGTTAAATACCAAGCAGATGCATTTCGAGGTGTGAATCGATGAACTATTTTTTCCTTACGAATGAATCAGATGAAAATGTGTGCTGTTGTTATTTACTTTTCTCCTATTATTAGCGTGGGGCCTGTGCTGTGAGATCCTGGGATGCGCGGCGTACATTCCGTTCTGGTGCGGGGCTTCCAGGGGCCCTTGCTTCACTGAACAGCTTGTCATCGCTTTTTAATCTCCAGGTTTTAAGGGCGCTACCACCCACTCGCCTTACTCAAGTCTTTATAAACATCCTTAAATATCTCTTACCCTTTATCTGCATGCAGGTTGGTGCTAAGGAAAGAAAATCATTGGAGCCAGAATAATTGCCTCAGTCAGGGATGGGGGGAGGTCAGAGAACGAAGCAGGGGCCTTCTACCTGCACTGCTGCCAGGCAGGGGGGAGCAAGGGTCCCTCTGAGAGCTGCTACACAGTCTGCCCAAGTCCATTCTCAGGAGCAAGGTGGGGCAAGGCAGACTGCAAGGATGCTCAATTCCCCGATCAGATCCGCTCAGATGTAAACATACAAACAAGTCCAGTTGCCCAAGTAAAACCAAAGATTCTTGGATATCAGCTCCTTGGCTCTGTTCTCTAACCAACAGCTATGTTTTCAGCAGTGTGCATCCCATTACAGACCCTGGTCAGATAGCCGGTCTCAGATCAGATCTGTATAGGAAGGGGCCTTTCACCCACTTTACTAAACACTCTGTTTCCCCAAACACCTGGACTTCACACACATGTGTAAAACTGACAGCAACCACGCTGACATTTCAATTAAGTGGACGTATACCAGCTGGCTCCAGTAGGAGTTTGATGACATGGAAGCAATAAGGGAGACGTTTAATAAGCTGAAGACCTCAGACACCAACCCTCTCTTTCATCATCTTCTAATTTTTTTTTTTTTGGTACTGGGGATTGAACCCAGAGATGTTCTATCTCTGAGCTACACCACATCCAGCCCTTTTTATTTCGAAACAGGGACTGGCTAAGTTATGAGGTTGGCCTGGAACCTGCAGCCCTCTTATCTCAGCCTCCCAAGTACTAGGCTTACAGGCATTCACCACCTCACTGGCTCATTTTATTTTAACTTTTTGCCAGTGCTCATGCCAGGATCTCCATCCTGCGGCCGACTTCTACTGAGAACGGAAGCCTTGTTATAGAAGGGAGATGTCCTTCTTTATGGCTGCGTAAAATCCCATTGTGTACATATCTCATAGTTTTGTGATCCATTCATCTGTCGATGGACACCTTGGCTGGCTCCAAAGTTTGGCAATTGTGAATTGTGCAGCTATAAACATAGATATACATGCATTAGTCTGGTAGGTTGGTTTCAGTTCTTTTGGGTAGATGCCTAGAGGTAGCATTGCTGGGTCATATGGTAGGTTCATTCCCATTCTTCTGAGAAGGAGAAAACTTTAGTCGAGCAAAGAAGGCGACCTAACTGAGGTAGACGGGATGGGGGGAAGAGGGAAATACACTAATGCACATGATGTGTACACACAAACTTATCAGAGTCAATCACTATGCTGAGCACGGAAAGGAGGGAAGGGGGAGGGAATAGGGTGGGAGTTGAGGGAGGGCTAAATGAGCAATGTGTGCATGCATGCTTCTGACACCCTGACACTTATCAAAACGTATAACTACGATGCACCAATAAATGAAATAAATTTAAAAAAAGGGAGCTGTCCAGGTGGAAGCAGGCAGCGTAACCACCCACATTCAGGACACCTTCCAGACAGAAGGACTCGCCCGTCACCCTCGCTGGCTGCCATACCTACCATCTCTCTGAAGGCGCTCTCCAGGGCCCCGACGACCAGGCACTCGTGCGGAATCTTCTTCTCGGTGAAGAAGCGCGTGGGCGGGGTGCTGGGGGACCCCGGGGCGCCCACCCCTCCGCGCAGGGAGGCGGCGCGGGTCAGAGTCCGGCTGTTGGCGGGCGTGTGCTCGGGCTCCTCGCCCAGGCAGGTGGGGGGCAGCACGGCGGAGTTCTTCAGGATCTCCACGATGTCCTGCAGCTGCTCCGTGACGTGGTGCTGCAGCAGGCGCGACGCCACCACGGCCGCCCCGGAGCCCGCGTGGCCGTCGAACAGCGACCAGTAGTGGCAGGAGACGCCCTCGGATTCCTGGGGGACAGGGCGACAAGGAGGGGTGAGGACGGCGGTGGCCGGTGCCCCTGCAGCTGACACTGCAGGGCTGTGGGCCGCCAGCGTCCACCGGGTTGTCCCTGGTCTGAAAATAGTGGGATCAAATCATGGGAAATGAGAAGGGTTTGCAGGTTAGTGGCTGCTCTTACCACCACCGGGGGATGAAGTGGCCCTGCCTCTCCGCGTAGAGCTAGATCCCAGATTATAGCACACTCCATTACTACGTGGAAGGCAACATCCACTTTAATTTGATGTGTAGAGTTGGACATAAAACTCCATACAGACAGGGAGGCCTCTACTTCCCCTTTAACATCTAACCCTCACCTCCCTGTGACTTCAGCCCAGTCTAGGTTTGGCCTGGAGTCCTTGGAAAGGCCCCTTTTGCAAGTAATAAGTAGACCCCCCCCCTTGGGCCCTTATACTCTCAGATAATTGTCCTATCTTCCTTGGTCTACATCCTGAATTCTTACATGTTTTTTCCTAGACATAGACCCTGGTCCAGGCTTCACAAGATGCATCCAGTTCAAACCTGCTTTTCATATTCCCTGCCCCATTCTCCAGCTGCTGTCACTGGGGTCTTTCTGTTCCCCCTTCCTTGAATCTATGCACAGTCTGGGTTCTGTCCGTCATGGATTTGGTGCCTATTGGTGGATTTCTAGACTACTTCCAGATGAACGCTTTTAGAAACCATGTTTAAGTTGCACATGCATAGATCTTAGCTATAGGAAAAAAAAAGCCCAACTATGATATAACTGATAAAATAGAGAGTCTAGAAATAAACCTACATGCGTATGGTCAACTAATCTTTGACAGGAGTGCCAAGAATAACACACTGGGGAGAGGATGGTCTCTTCAATAAACAGTGTTTGGAAAACTGGATCTCTACATGCAGAAAAATGAAGTCAGATCCTTATCTTACATCATATACAAAATTAACTCAAAATGGACTAAAGACTTAAAGATAAGACCTGAAACCATAAATCTAGAGGAGAACATAAGAGAAAAATTCCTCCTATTGGTCATTGGGGATTTTTTTTTTTTTTTTGGTACTGGACATTGAACCCAAGGCCAGCCTACTTCTGAGCTACACCCCAGCACTTTTTATTTTTTATTTTGAAACAGGATCTTGCTAAGTTGCTGAGGGTCTCACTAAGTTACTGAGGCTGGCCTCAAACCTGCGATCCCCGTGTCAGCCCACCAAGTACTGGGATCACAGGTGTGTGCCATCACACTTGGTTCCTCAACATTGGTCTTGAAATAAGTTTTTTGAATGAAACCAAAAGCACAGTCAAGAAAAGAAAAAGAGCAAAATGAAAACAAGTAGGACCGTATCAAACTAAAAAACTTCTGCCTTGCAAGCTGGGCATGATGTCCCACGCTTATAATCCCAGTACTTGGGAGCTGAGACAGGAGGATTGCAGGTGCAAGGCCGGGCTCATCAACTTAGTGAGGTCCTGTTTCAAAATTAGAACAAAATGAAAATAAGGCTGGGGGTATAACTCAGAGGTGAATGCTCCTGGGTTCAATCACCAGTAAAACACACACACACACACACACACACACACACACACACGCATGCACGCACGCACGCACACACACACATACATACACACACCTTCTGCCTTGCAAAGGTAATAATCAACAAAATGAAAAGGCAACTGATGGGATAGGAGAAAATATTTGCAAACCAAATGTCCAATAATGTGTGAAGGACTTGAACAGACATTTCTCCAAAGAAGACATACCAATGGCGGACACATGTATGAAAAGATGCTCAACACTATCACGTTCCATGAGAAAAATTTCAGTGAAAGCCGGGAGTGGTGGTGCATGCCTGTCATCCCAGGACTTGGGGGGCTGAGACAGGAGGATCGCAGGTTCAAGGACAGTATCAGCAAGTAGTGAGATTCTCAGCAACCTAGCAAGACCCTGTTTCAAAACCAAAAAATAAAAAGGGCTTGAGGGTGTAACTTGGAGGTAGAATGCCCCTGAGTTCAATCCCCCGTACCACACACACACACAATAAGAAAGAAAACGTTCAGTGAACTGAGAATAAGAAACCTTCCCCAGTCAGATAAAGGGCATCTATAGAAAACCTACAGCTAACATCATACTTCATGGACGTTCACAAGGTAAGGAGGACAGGGGAGAGGATGCCAGGCGGGAACAACAGCAGATGCAAAGACCCTGTGGTGGGAAGGTGGATGGAGAGTAAGAGGAGACTAAACCATGGGGGGGTGAGGCTGGAGAGAAGGGGCAGGGTTGAGGCTGGAGGGAGAAGTAGTGGCTAGACCCTCAGTCCTTATAGAACACAAGAAAGATCTTGGGCTTTAGCCCAAGAGTAACAAAAGGCCATTGATGTAGGCAAGAGTGACACAATGGATTTATTTACTTACTTATTTATTTTTGGTACTGGGGATTGAACCCAGGTGTGTTCTACCTCTGAGCTACAACCCCAGCCCTTTTTATTTTTATTTTGAAACAGGGTCTCCCTAAGTTACCATGTGCTGGCCTCGAACCTGTGATCTTCCTGTCTCAGCCTCCCAAATACTGGGATTCCAGGTGTGTGCCACCATGCCTGGCTGGATTTATGTTTTTAAAAGATTGCTCGATCTAGGCTGTGAGGACCAGGAGAGAAGAGTAGTAAAACATCAGGAGGTAAATCCTACCCTAAATAAACATGCAATTAAATTCAGGCAGTAAAAACACATGAAGGACTAAATGCCCCGGAAAGCAGGAACACAAACAGTAAAAACTCTCATGTGGAGGACCAGTGCCGTGGAGAGAGCAATGGCCTCAGGATTCGAGCATCTAGATTCTAATCCCCTCTTCCCCACCACTCAGCAGAGTAGGTGGTAAGCAGGACCCAGGCTTCTACTGATGCTAAATGTTCTGTACTGAAGAAGCACAGATCAGCGTGGGCCTAGAAAACAAGACAAGTATGACTGGGAAGGATTGAGAGGTGTCGAGGAAGGCAGCACAGAGCAGAGAGGACCAGGGGCTTAGGGGATGCGTAGAGTCTGGTAGAGGCTTACTCTTCTCCCTTCTCCCTACTACTGATTCTGTTTGGGGCAGCCATGTGCCCATTAAAAATACCTCCCAGACTCCCCTGGAGCTCCGTGTTGTCACCTAATACACCGGTCAGTGAGCTCCAAGTGGAAGATTCGGGGACGGAACTTCCACTACTGTTTTCCTAATAAAAAGAACCAGCTTGCCCTGCATGGTGGTGGCATACACCTGCAATCCAAGTACTTGGGAGACTGAGGCAGGAGGATTGCAGGTTTGAGGCCAACTTCAGTAATTCAGTGAGACCCTCAGCAACTTAGCAAGATCCTGTTTAAAAATAAAAATAGAAAGGACTGAGGGTATTGCTCAGAAGTAGAATGCCCCTGGGTTCAATTCCTAGTACAAAAAAAAAAAAAAAAGAACCAGTTTGACTGATTGGCCTGGTCTGTTTATATCCCCCCTGCCCTGCTTTGGTACTGAGCATTGAATCCAGGACCTCACACATGCTATGCAAGTGCTTTGCCACTGAGCTACATCCTCAGCCCTTCTTTAGAAATTTTGAAACCTCATGAAGTTTCCCAGGCTGGTCTCAAACGTGTGAACCTCCAGCCTCGCCTCTGGAGTTCCTGGGATTACAGGCATGTCCCTGGCTTGACCTGGTCTTCTGTCTTTCCTTCTTCCCTCTTTCTTTCTGCCTGAGTCCCAGAAGCAGCATCTGGAGGTAGAGTAACCCCCTGGCTGGGAAACAAACAAACAAACAAACAAACAATCAAACAAACAAGCAGCTGAAAGCTCAGGCCAGCATGGTGGGAGAGTTTGTCCTTCTGTCCTGCTTGGGAAGACACACAGCCTGGGACAGTTTTGCCTCTGGGCTTCCTGCCATGCGGGCTTCATGATACGTGGATAAACCATGGTTGTTTGGATAAACCATGTTTGTTGAGAGGTGGGAACATGGAAAAGAAAGGCTGTGTATGTTTCTATAGTGTCCTGGGACTTGTGGAGTGCCTAGGAGGGAAAGAGGAGTGCGATATAAGCCAGGCACAGGCACAAAAGAAAAAGAACTGAAGGTCCGTAGAAGTGGGCCTCACTCTGGAATAAAGCTGGTCCTTCAGCCAGGGTTCTCAATTTAGGGCATCTATGAATAGCGTTCCGAGAGTTTATGAATCTATCTTTATTTTCACAAACCTCTGAAATTTAGCATTTCAGGCTGGGAGTGTAGCTCAGTGGTACAGAGCTTGCCTAGCATGTATGAGGACCTGGGTTTGATCACCACCACCACCACTATCAACAAAACACCCCCAAAACCAAACAAGACTCCAATTTAGCATTTCCTCCTATTATGAATATAAGACAACAATGGTATTAGCAGTACCTGTAACTTGGTTGTCAATAGAACCAATGTACTATCATTCCAAATATTTTGAGCTACTGTTTATGTTCACTGCTACTTTGAAAGTATAATCATTATTAAGCCCACTTTTGGCTCTCATTATTTGCTGCAATAAACAGCACAATGTCTTATTATGAATTTGCTTAATTTTGATAACCACTTCAATGTAATTTATTTCCTTGATACTTCTATGTATTTTTTTTTGAGGTACCAGGGATTGAACCCAGGGGTGTTCTACCTCCAAGCTACACCCCTAGCCCTATTTTTTATACTTTATTTTGAAACCAGGTCTCACGAAGTTGTGGAGGGCCTCACTAAGTAGCTGAGGCTGGCCGCGAACCCAGATCCTCCGGTCTCCGCCTCCCAAGTACTGGGATTACAAGCCTGCGCCACCATGCCCGGCTTCTATGTATTTTTAATTTAATTTTATTTGCATTTTAAAACATAATCCTAGACTGCCTGGGGAGGTGAGGAGCATCCTCCCGGATCCATGGAGGGAGGGTGTGTGGGCAATGGACTTGCATTCCGAAGCAGCAGCCTTCACTACCTCTGACCAAAGGGCGGGTTTCCTTTTTGCAGAAGAGGGATGTTAACCAGCTAGTCTGACCAGCTAGTGGTCACATCAACCTTGGCAACCAAGGAAGTGACCCAGGCTGCATCCTGGGCATCTGGCAGAGCCTTCTGGAGGGGAGGGTCCTTCTTTAAGGGTGGCCAGCCCTGCCTGAGACACAGTGGCCTTCCCATCTGGACACATACTTACAACCAGGGGAAAGTGGCACAACAAAGGCAAGTCTTGCTCATTATACATATCTCCCCAAAGGGCTCCAGGCCAGCAGATGGAAACCTGCACACATATCCACAGCCCTTCTGCGCCCAATTTAAATCAAGACCTAGCACACATCTTTTTTTTTTTTTTTTTTGTGGTATCGGGGATTGAACCCAGGGGCGTTCTACCTCCGCGCTACACCCCCGGCCTTATTTTTTTATACTTTATTTTGAAACTGGGTCTCACGAAGTTGTAGAGGGCCTCACTAAGGAGAGAGAGAGAGAGAGAGAGAGAGAGAGAGAGAGAGAGAGAGCTGAGGCTGGCCGTGAACCTGGATCCTCCGGTCTCCGCCTCCCACCCAGCACACATCTTTAAGGGCACTGCCATAGGGGTTGGTGGGAGATGGAGTGGGAGTCGTATGCGTGTCCAGGCCCAGATTCTCTTACATTGGACTTTATCATGTTTCTAGAGCCACAGTTTGGATCCAAAAAATTGCAAATCCCATGAAATGAGTCATACCGCAATGGAATTCTATTGTATTTTTAAGAAAGCAACTGTGCAGTCCAACAGGAAAACTGAGATCCAAGGCAGGAAGCACACGGAAATCAAGAGTGAGGGTTGACTCGTTTATACCAGCTTAAAGAAACGAGGGCTTGGCATTCTTTTACTCTGCACAGAATTGTCAAAGTCCTGGGAAAACTTCTTCATCCCTGCCCCACTCCCTGATGATGCCCGCCACAGGGCGCACACAAATCTGAGGGGGAGTTAAAAACATCGGTCAGGCTGGGTGCAGTGGTGCACGCTTGTAATCCCAGTACTTGGGAGGCTGAGACAGGAGGATCACAGGTTCGAGGCCAGCCTCAATAATTTAGCTAGGTCCTCCAAAACTTAGCGAGACCTTATTCCAAAAATGAAAAATAAAATAGC
>PVJS01057448.1:0-12047 GCA_004027185.1 Glis glis | reverse complement strand
TAGCGCAGAGGTAGAACGCCCCTGGGTTCAATCTCCAGTACTGCAAAAAAAAAAAAAAAAAAAAAAAAAAAGATGGTCAGCCTCCCAGGTATTGGGATTACAGGCGTGCACCAACATGCCCGGATTTTTTATTTTGCATTTTGTATTTTGTATTTTTTTTTTTTTTTGGTGGTACTGGGTATTGAACCCAGGGCATTCTACCTCTGAGCCACACTTCCAGCCCTAGTTTTTATGCTTTATTTTGAAACAGGGTCTCACTAAGTTGCGGAGGGCCTCACTAAGTAGCTGAGGCTGGCTGCGAACCTGGATCCTCTTGTCTCAGCCTCCCAAGTACTGGGATTACAAGCTTGTGCCGTCACGCCCGGCTCTATTTTTATTTTGAAACAGGGTCTTGCTAGGTTGATGAAATTCTCACTACTTGCTGAGGCTGTCTTCAAATCTGCAATCCTCTTGTCTCAGCCTCCCAAATACTGGAATTACAGGTGTGTGTCACCACACTCGGCTTTTTTATTTTGAAACAGGGTCTCGCTAAATTGCTGAGGCTGGACTCACACCTGTGATCCTCCTGATTGAGCCTCACAAAGAACTGGGGTTATTATAGGCGTGTGCCACCACACCTGGCACTTCAAATATTTATTGAGCGTTTGTCATGTCCCAGGTTTTATGCTAGGTGGTGTACGTAGTGTGAACGGGACTCTTCTAGGAGGAAAGAGAAAGCTAGGAGTTAATCATTATAAACTGTGGGAAGTGCCAGGAAGGAAGCTGCAAGGTTGGAGAGGGAGCAGTTGGGACAAGATGGGGATGCTGCAAGCCAGGCGTGGTGGTGCCCGCCTGTGATCCCAGTACTTGGAAGGCTGAGACAGGAGGATCGCAGGTTCAAAGCCAGCCTTGGCAACTTAGCTAGGCTCTCAGCAACTTAGTGAGACCTTGTTTCCAAATAAAATATAAAATAGGGCCGGCCGTGGTGGCGCACACCTGTAATCCCAGTACTTGGGAGGTTGAGACAGGAGGATCGCAGGTTCAAAGCCAACCTTGGCAATTTAGTGAGGCTCTCAGCAACTTAGTGTGACCCCGTTTCCAAATAAAATATAAAATAGGGCTGGAGGTGTAGCTCAGAGGTAGCAAACCCCTGGTTCTATCCTCAGCACCACAAAAAGAAAAAAGAAAGAAAAAAAGATGGGGGTGCTTATTGCGGTAACTCCGGCGGATGATCTACTCTGTGGTTCCTGCCACGGAAGGTCGCTGCACCAAGCAGCTTCCTGATAAAACTCTGTGGATCCAGCCACAGACGGTCGCTGCGTCAAGCAGCTTCCTGACAAAACTGTCTATTGGTCACCAGCCACAGACGGTCGCTGCCCAGACAGCTTTCTAAAGTCTGTGGATCCTGCCACAGACGGTCGCTGCACCAGGCAGCTTCCTAACAATTGTCTTCTCGCACGAAACAACACGAAGTCTGATATAGTAATTTGCAAAAATAGTTACATTTAATAATCGGGGGGTCGGGGAGGAGATAGAGATGGCAAATTCTCCCGGAGCTCTATAGCCAGGGCCTTATTTTTATAGGAACTTTAAAAGTTAAACAAACACAGAAATCAGGAATTATCTCAGGTTACAGTAAAGAAGGTCAGCGAGGCAAACATATGACAAACTTAGGGGAAGGAGGGATTAACCATTACTGGGTGGAGACGCCATCAAAGACGGCACCTTGAAGATTACACCAGGTCCCTTGGAATGTGTCCGTTTGCGGACAGATCCCACCCAGCCAGATACCATGTATCCAAACTGGGCTGGTCAAAGATGATAATCTCAGTGTGCTTCTAAGACGGGTCTCAGCCCTCAACAGGTGCTGTGTTAGAGCGTCCATTAGAGCGTCCCTCTAAGGAGTGTGCGGTTTGTCTCATCCCAGGTTTTTCTCTTCAATCATATGACTCAACTACTCTTTGCTGCTTCTCCTGCTGCATCAAAATATCTTTTTGAGCCAGGCGTGGTGGCGCACGCCTGTAATCCCAGTACTTGGGAGGCTGAGACAGGACAATCCTAGGTTTAAGTACAGCCTCAGCAACATCGTGAGGCTCTCAGCAACTTAGGGAGACCCTGTTTCCAAACAAAAAAATAAAAAGGGCTGGGGGGCAAAAAAAAGGGCTGGGGGTGTAGCTTGGAGGTAGAATGCCACTGGGCTCAATCTCCAGTAACACACACACACACACACACAATCTTTTTGTCTTATACTCAAACTCTTCTGACACAGGATCTGATGGGTTGAGTCAGTCATCATTCATTAGATGGGCTGCTCTTGGACAGTGGAACCCGTAGGTTAATTAATAGATGCTGGCCAGCCTGTGGAATGGGTCATGGGTCTACCCAGCCTGCCCTAGTCATGAGTCTACCCCTGCTCCAATCAACTGTGGCCAGTGAGACAGGATTATGTGACAATAGAACAAGGCTATCTTTGCCTAAAATATAGCCCAGGACTCCTTCCTTGGCGGCAGAGTCTGAGAGTAGCAGGCACTCAGGCTCACTAGGAAGGGCAGTTACCTGGAAAGTACGATACATGCCCCGTTTAGAATCCTGGCCCAGAGCTCTCCAAAGCTCCAGACCCAGAAAGCCCACTGCGTCTTCCTCTGGTATCTCCCACGCTTCACTCTCAGCTTCTGCAAAGCTGAACCTGATCCGGGCATGGTGGCGCATGCTTGTAATCCCAGTACTTGGGAGGTTGAGACAGGAGGATCGCAGGTTTGAGGACAGCCTCAGCAAGTAGTGAGACTCTCAGCAACCTAGAGAGACCCTGTTTCCAAATAAATAAAATCCGGGCTGGGGGTGTAGCTCGGAGGTAGAATGCCTCTGGGTTCAATCCCCAGTGACACACACACACACACACACACACACACACACACATACACACACACACAAGCTGAACCTGTCTCCTCTCTCCAGCTCCACGCTTCCCCCAGTGCAAAAGGGAGTTATTTTTCCTGTTATTTGCAGCAAAATGGATTGAACTGGAGGATGTGATGTTAAGTGAAATAAACCAGAAACATTAAGACAAATACTCCATGTTCCCCCTCATGTGTAAAAGCTAAAAAAAGTCAACCTGCATGTAGAATAGTGATGAGTAAGCCAGCCATGTAGGCGCACACTTGAAATCCCAGTACTTGGGAGGCTGAGACAGGAGGATTGCAGGTTTGAGGACAATTTTAGTGACGTAGCTGAGACTCTCAGCAACCTAGCGAGATCATTTCAAAAACAATAAATAAAAAAGGGCTGGGGGGGTGTAGCTCGAAGGTAATATGCCTCTGGGTTCTATCTCTACTACCACACACACAAAATTGAAAGAAAAAGAGGGTGATTTATTGCCGGGCGTGGTGGCGCACGCTTGTAATCCCAGTACTTTGGGAGGCGGAGACCTGAGGATCTGGGTTCGCGGCCAGCCTCAGCGCTCTCTCTCTCTCTCTCTCTTTCTCTCCCTGTTTCTCTCTCCCTGTCTCTCTCTCTCTCTCTCTACTTAGTGAGGCCCTCCGCAACTTCGTGAGACCCAGTCTCAAAATAAAGTATAAAAAATAGGGCCGGGGGCGTAGCGCAGAGGTAGAATGCCCCTGCGTTCAATCCCCGGTACCGCCAAAAAAAAAAAAATAAATAAATAAAAAATAAAATAAAGAGGGTGATTTATTAACTCACACAATGTTGTATAAAATTCTTAGACTCAGCATTTTTGTTTTTGTGGTACTGGGGATTGATCCCAGGGGCATTCTACCTCTGAGCTACACCCCCAGCCCTATTTTTTATTCTTTATTTTGAAATATGGTCTCACTAAGTTGCAGAGGACCTTACTAAGTAGCTGAGGCTAGCTCTGAACACTGGATCCTCCGGTCTCAGCTTCCCAGGTATTGGGATTACAAGCATCCACCACCACGCCTGGCTACTTTGGCTGTTTATAAGAAATACATAAGCCGGGCGTCATGGCACACGCTTGTAATCCCAGTACTTGGGAGGCTGAGACAGGAGGATTGTAGGTTCGAGGATAGCCTTAGCAAGTAGTGAGACTCTCATCAACCTAGCAAGACCCTGTTTCAAAATAAAAATAAAATAGGGCTGGAGAGATGCCTCTGGGTTTAATCCCCAGTACCCCACACACAAAAAAAAAAAAAAGAAAAGAAAAGAAAAGAAAAAGAAGTACATAGCAGGCAGGAAGCATCTTTTTTTTTTTTTTTTTGTGGTGCTGGCCCTACCACTGAGCCAAACCCCAAACCCAGGGTTTTTTGTTTTGTTTGTTTTTAAGTAAAAATGAAATGCTTTAAAATATATATAACCTAACTCCTGCCCCTAAGTTTTTCCTAGAGTTGTCAGGAAGGAGGAGGTCATAGTAAGTAGAAGCTGAGAGGGAAGGGGAAGATGGATGTGATGCATCAACAAACTTAGAAGAGGGTACAAACTCTGTACCCCCTATCTGAAAGGGGGTACAGAGCTGGGCGTGGTGGCGACACTTGTAATCCCAGTACTTGGGAGGCTGAGACAGGAGGATCGCAGGTTCGCGGCCAGCCTCAGCTACTTAGTGAGGCCCTCCGCAAGTTAGTGAGACCCTGTTTCAAAATAAAGAATAAAAAATAGGGCTGGGGGTGTAGCTCGGAGGTAGAACGCCTCGGGTTCAATCCCCAGTACCGCAAAAGAAAAAAAAGGGGGTACAGATGACTCGATTTGAAAAGAGGTCAGTCATGTAGTGAAAGGACCTCAATTTCATAATCAACTAAGATGCTGGGCGTGGTGGCACACGCCTGTAATCCTAGTACTTGGGAGGCTGAGACCGGAGGATCTGGGTTCGTGGCCAGCCTTAGCTACTTAGTGAGGCCTCCACAATTTAGTGAGACCCTGTTTCAAAATAAAGAATAAAAAAATAGGTCTGGGGGTGTAGCTTGGAGGTAGAATACCCCTGGGTTCAATCCCCAGTACCACAAAACAAACAAACAAAAAATTGAAAACAAAAAGTCATGGTATATCCAGCTGGGCATGGTGACACTGGGATTACAAGCATGTGCCACCACACCCGGCTGCCATTAATAACTTTCCATAATTATTTTTGTTATTTTTTTGGGACTGGGATTGAACCCACCAGCATTCCACCTCCAAGCTATACCTCAGCCCTCTTTATTATTTTAAAACATTTTTTGGTGGTACTGGGATTGAACCCAGGGGTATTCTACCTCCATGTTTCACTCCCAGCCCTTTTTATTATTTTGAAACAGGGCTCACTAGTTTGATGAGTCAGTCTCATTACTTGCTGAGGCTGTCCTTGAACCTGCAATCCTCCTGGCTCAGCGTCCCAAGTACTAGGATTATAGGCGTGCACCACCATGCCTGGCCCTATTTTTGGAGCAGGGTCTTGCTAACTTGCTGAGGCTGGCTGCAAACCTGCGATCTCCCTTTCAGCCTCCCAAATACTGGGATGGGCATGTGCCACTTACATCCATCACTTTCTCATAACTTAAATGAAATCTCTCTCTTATTAGAAACTAATGGTTGGCCAGCTTGGTGGCGCACGCTTGTAATCCCAGTACTTGGGAGGCTGAGACAGGAGGATTGCGGGTTCGCGGCCAGCCTCAGCTAACTTAGTGAGGCCCTCCGCAACTTAGTGAGACCCTTTTAGTGAGGCTGGCCGTGAACCCGGATCCTCTGGTCTCAGCCTCCCAAGTACTGGGATTACAGTGTGCGCCACCACGCCTGGCTAAGATCCTGTTTCAAAATAAAGAATAAAAAATAGGGCTGGGGATGGAGCTCAGAGGTAGAATGCCTCTGCGTTCAATCCCCAGTACCGCAACAGAACCCTAAAACAAAACAACTAATGGTTGCTCAGCCTCTATGTGCCCCAATAATACTAAATTTATCACCAATTTGAGATTAGGGGTCTCTACAGACTCCTTTTTATTTTGGTACTGGGGGTTGAACCTAGGTGCATTCTACCTCTGAGTTACACCCCCAGCCCCTTTTAATTTTTGTTTTGAAACCAAATCTTGCATGTTGCTGAGGCTGTCCTAGAATCTGCAATCCTCCTATCTCAGCCTCCCAAGTACTGGGATTACAGGTGTGTGCCACCACACCAGGTTTGGGTACCCTTCTAGTAGGGTGTAGCCTGTTGAGCAGGGAGGGCTCATCAGTCACACCTCTGAGAAGCTCAGCAGCCTAAGCTGCCAGGCTGCCTTTGGGCCGGGCGTGGCCATCCCATGTTCATGCAGCTGTGGTAGCATGTAAGTATGACATGAAGATTGGTGTTCTCTCAGTAGGACATGCACGTGTCCAGTATGTAGGCCTAGGCCTTTGCCATTTGGAACTGCACATCCAGATGGGAAATGACTGGCTCGAATGGGAACTATATGCAGTTCCATTTTTTTTTTTTTTTTTTGGCTGTGAACCTGCGATCCTCCTATCTCTGCCTCCCAAGCACTGGGCTTACAGGTGTGTGCCACCACGTCCAGATTCATCTCAGTTTTTTTTTGTTTGTTTATTTTCTTTTTGTGGTACTGGTGTTGGAACCCAGGGGTGTTCTACTTCTGGGCAATACCCGTCCCCATTTTATTATTATTTTTTCTTTTGCGGTACGGGGGATTGAACCCAGGGGCATTCTACCTCTAAGGTACACCTCCAGCCCTATTTTTTATTCTTTATTTTTGAAATAGGGTCTCACTAAGTTGCAGAGGGCCTCACTAAGTAGTTGAGGCTGGCTGCAAACCTGTGATCCTCCTGTCTCAGCCTCCGGAGTACCTAGATTACAAGCATGTGCCACCACGCCCAGCTTTATTTTTAAGTTTGAAACGGTCTTGCTAAGTTGTGGAGAGCCTTGTGAAGTTTCAGGGGCTGACCTTGAACCTGCATTCCTCCTGTCTCAGCCTCCCAAATACTGGGATTACAGACGTGAACTACCACGCCTAGCTTCTACTTTTTCTTTTTTTGTGGTACTAGGGATTGAACCCGGGGGGCATTCTACTTCTGAGCTACATCCTCAACCCTATTTTTTTTTTTTTTTGAAACAGGGTCTGGCTAGGTTGATGAGTCTGTCTTCTCCTTTACTTAGCTGAGAGACTGCCTTCCATTTGCCCTCCTCCCTCCCAGACAGCACCTAGCACACTTCCAATACTATATTTCACCATTCTTGACTTTAGTTTCAAGATATATTCCTTGAATAATGTAGTATAATAGGTTTCATAATTGGAACTATGGAGCCGGGTGTGATGGCACACGCTTGTAATCCCAGTACTTGGGAGGCCGAGACAGGAGGATCACAGGTTTGCGGCCAGCCTCAGCAACTTAGTGAGGCCCTCCGCAACTTAGTGAGACCCTGTTTCAAACTAAAAAAAATGATAAAATAGGGCTGGGGGTGTAGCTCAGAGGTAGAATGCCCGCATCTTAGTTCATCTCACAGTACTACACACACAAAAAAAGATGAGGAAATGGAGAGACTGAGAGAAGGGTAATGTGACTCCAGTTTTATGCTTGAATTTAGAAGTAACCAAACTCTCTATTTAATCCTCTAGTGATTTATAAAGGCATAAATGTGAAGCTAAAGTCCAAGTATTCCAGAACCATCAATAATTAGAGGAATATTTAATGACATTTCAAAATCCAAAGGATAGTATCCCTCAGAGATGGGCGCTACTCAGAAATCTGATGACATCAAATTATGACCAGGATAATCAGAGAAGTCTCAAATCAGTACTAATGCACAACACAGAGGCAGATATCTCTTGACTCTGGTGGGAGGTGGGGCTACATTTACTCACTGCAAGCAGATGAACAGAACCCAGGGATACACTAGGCATCTCCTTACATTTCCTTGACCTATTGTACACGGCAGGCATGGCTTCAAAGCATGTAATCAAAGATGACAGAACATGTAACTTAGAAGAATGGAGGGGATACTGGTGAGAAAAAGAGCACAGGAAAGACTCAAGAGTTTTGATACCTTGTTTGGCTGTAAGTTAAGGGAATTATTGATGACTAGTTTATAATAAACACAAAAGTCCTAAATAGTTTGATAATAAACACTAAAGTCCTATGACTGGAAAGATCATAGGAAATATCTTAGATGTACAAGTCTTGTTTTTTTATTTTTTATTTTATTTTATTTATTTATTTATTTTTGGTGGTACCGGGGATTGAACGCAGGGGCGTTCTACTCCGCGCTACACCCCGGCCCTATTTTTTTTTTATGCTTCATTTTTGAAACCGGGTCTCACGAAGTTGCGGAGGACCTCACTAGGGCCTCACTAGAAAGAGAGAGAGAGGGAGAGAGAGAGAGAGAGAGAGAGGAGAGAGATCGATCGATCGATCGATCGATCGATTGTGCGCGCCCGCATGTGTGCTGAGGCTGGCCGCGAACCTGGATCCTCCGGTCTCCGCCTCCCAAAGTACTGGGATTACAAGCGTGCGCCACCACACCCGGCTATTTTTTATTTTTTGTGGTACTGGGAATTGAACCCAGGAGCACACCCCCAGCCTGATTTTTATTTTTTGTTTTGAAACAGCATCTCACTAGATTGCTGAGTCTTGCTACCTTGCTGAGGCTGTCCTTGAACATGAGATTCTCCTGTCTCAGCCTCCCAAGTACTGGCATTGCAGGAGTGCGCCACCATGCCCAGCACAAGTCTTGTTTTTAATGAATCTCTATTAAAAAAATGGCAAAAGAAAGTCAGGTATGGTGGTATGCAACTTTATCCCAATACTTGGAAAGCTGAGACAGCAGGATCGCAGGCCCAAGGACAACCCCAGCAACTTAGCAAGACCCTCAGCAACTTAATAAGACCCTGCTTTCCAAAAACAAAGAAGAAAAAGGGCTGGGAGTGTAGCTTGGAGGCAGAATGGCCTGGGTTCACTCCCCAGTAACTACCTATCCACACCTCCTGCAAAAAAAGGGCAAAAGAGGTAACAGTGAAATCTTTTTTTTTTTTTTTTGGTACTGGGGATCAAACTCAGAGGCATTCTACCTCCAAGCTACACCCCCAGTCCAATTTTATTTTTTATTTAGAAACAGGGTCTCACTAAGTGGCTGAGAGGCTCGCTAAGGTGCCGAGGCTGGCTGTGAACCTGCGATCCTCCTGTCTCAGCCGCCCAAGTACTAGGATTACAAGCATGCGCCACCACACCCGGCACAGTGAAATATTTTCAGTCAGCAGTTTTCCTTTTGGGTTGAGTCCATGAAAGAAAGGCACCCAAGGGACTAGCCATAATTCTTTCAAAACTGGCTCCATTCCTAAATGAGGAGACTTCATTTCTCTTTGACCCAACAGATCTTGCCATTTTCCCCAAGCTGTATCATTCCACTGGCCACCAGCTGGAGTGCTGCAGGAAATATTTTATGTTCTGCTAATTTTACTCTTTCAGACAAAGTTGCAACAGTGTCACCCCTCTTCACAGGAACGGCTTCTTGTAAAATAATCTGTCCAGCATCTACATCTTCCTGGAAAAGGGAAGCAAAAGTTTTGAACTTTACTTTCTAGCCAGTGCAGTTTACATCTAAACATTACTACTTTGGTAGAAAAAGACTGAATACTCACAGCTACAAAGTGTACGGTGCACCCCGTAACTGTGACTCCAGCTTCCAGGGCCTGCTCGTGAGCATTTGAACCCTTAAAAGAGGGGAGCAAGGATGGGTGGATGTTGAGCATTTTCCCTAGAAATGAGAAAAGCATAGTGGTCAGAATTTTAAAATCCTGTGTATTCTGTTAAAGGAATGTACCTATTTTTATCTAGAATTGGAATTCAAGAGGAGTTGGGTTACTGGGATGGGTGTTTTCTTTGTAAAACACAGAAATGAAGTAAAGGGAAATGGAGTTCTTGTCCGAGGAGGCGCTAGCAGCAGAACTGCCTGCTCTGTACAGTCGATGGCCTCTGGGGAGTGATGGAAGTCAGGGGTGGGCGGAGTGTCTAAGCTGGATGGAAGGACTCTTGAGGAAAATTGGGCTTGTAGCTGGCACATACTATTTGGAAGAGGCAAGAGGTTCTTGCAGTGTCTATGAGCTCAACTTCTAACCACAAAGGACGTGTCCACCAGATGTTGGATTAGTTATTGGCTCTGTGTACCTATGTCACCAAAGGAACTGCCTGTTTTATATTATACAAGTGCTCTCACTATATTCACCTAAGAAAACAAACTATTGGACAGAAAGTGCATTAATCTCCCAAATGTGTGCACAAAAAAGGAAAACAGGATGCAGTCAAAACTTTTGGAGAAAAAGGCAAGAACACAAGGTGGTTGGTCTGTTTTCTGGCAACAATGATGCCTTCCTGCCATCTTCTGGCAATGGTACTTCCTAGGAGAAGGTGCCGCTACATTTTGGGACATAATCGCTTTCTCTTGCTTCTAAAAATATAAGTAATCAGGAGATGAAATATTATCTTTGCAGTAATGTGAAACAAAACTAAACTAGATTATGAAAAGTGATTAATTACAGCAAGCCAATGAAAATTGATAGGAAACAGGTTAATCATCACTGGGCCATTTTTTAGGCTAAAGCAATAAATTAAATTGACCTGTGTTAAGTAAAACGTCACAGTGAATATTTCACTATTGGGAATTTTTGGTAAGTCGACCACTCTGGAGTCCATTTGCAGCTGATTTCTCAAGTCGATGTCAAACAATTTTTACTTACCATCCCATTTTCTGACAAAGGGGCCAGACAGAATTCTCATGAATCCTGCAAGACAGACTATTTCTGTGGAGAACTCTTCAAGGACTTGGTCAATTGCACTGTCAAATTCTACACGGTTTTTATATAATTTATGATTAATTACCTATAATAGAAAAAGATAAGCATAACCTTTTTCAGTGAATTACCAAAAAAAAATTTTTTTTTGCGGTACTGGGATTGAACCCAGGGGGATTCTATCTCCAAGCTACACCCCTGGCCCTATTTTTTATCCTTTATTTTGAAACTGGGTCTCACGAAGTTGTGGAGGGCCTCACTAAGTAGCTGAGGCTGGCCGTGAACCCGGATCCTCCGGTCTTAGCCTCCCAAGTACTGGGATTACAAGTGTGCGCCACCACGCCCGGCTTCCAAAAATAATTTAAAACACAACCTTTACATAGATCATATTTCACTCCTTCATGAAGACATACCCAACAAAGAGATTACTGAGGAATCAACAGGACGGAGTGGAGGAGTGGAAAGTCAAGCCGAGCACCCACCCAAAATGCAGAAGTCCAAAGACCAAATAGCCCACAGCTCTGGGTCCTGTGAGAGCAGATTAGGAGTACAGCCCACAGGAGGCTAGGGGTGTGGCTCAATAGTAATGTGGTTAACATGCATAAGGCCCTGGGTTACACCCCCAGCACCCCAAAACAAAACAAAACAAAATGAACAAACCAACAGTCTGTAATACTTCCCAAGTAACTTACTCTTGTGGGAATACCAGCTCTTTCTGCCTTATCTAATCCAGCCACTCCGGCTTTGTTGGAGATAACAACAACAATGTGTGCAGAGCTATTTGGATCTTGAGTACTATCTATGAGTGCTTGCAGGTTCGAGCCTGAAGAGGAAAAAAAATACAGGTGAGCTCACACTTCTTAAAAATGTCTTATGAATCAGCACTGCAACAGAAATAGTGTAACATGATGGATATTAAAACTGACCGATGAAGGGTAAGTTGCCCAATTAAGGAAGAACAATTACCTCTCAGGAAGAATAAACACTATGGTTCTTACAACAGTTTCTTTGCTTTATCATCAAATGAGGCCTAAACTATATTGAAAACTTAAAATTGACTTAGCAAAAAATTACACCTATGAGACTGTATCCTAAAGAAATAAAATCAGAAATGCATTTAAAATATTGCATATTTACAAAAATGTTCATAACAATGATAATTATGAGAGGAAAAAAATCATGCTATATCTGTCTGAGAATATAATGCTCATATCCTTATCCACAAAGGTCAAACATAAATTTCTTTTTCTTAATACTATTAACAGTAAAAACCCACAATTGCTTTTTTTTTTTTGCGGTACCGGGGATTGAACGCAGGGGCGTTCTACCTCCGCGCTACACCCCCGGCCCTATTTTTTT
>PVJS01057447.1:0-12047 GCA_004027185.1 Glis glis | reverse complement strand
AAAAAAAAAAAAAAAAAGAAGTAGAACTAATGCCCCTGGGTTCAAACACACACACACACACACACACACACACAGATGGAACCATTTGGTCTCCAGAAAAATTTTAATAGGGAAAATAAACTACTCGGGATGATAGATACATTACATCCTCATAATCCCAAATCACCTTAGTACAAATCACTTGTTCAATAAGTGGTGGCTGAAATTCTGCTGAAGGAAAGGCAGCACACCAGGCCCTGAAGAAGGAGGAACTGATGTGGACCAAACACGTAGGCTCTGTGGTCATGGAAGTCGAGTGAGAGAACTCATGTCAAGATACACTGGTCTTAGCTGGTACAGTGGTGCATGCCTGTAATCTCAGTACTTGGGAGGCTGAGACAGGAGGATCGCAGGTTCAAGGCCAGCCTCAGCAACCTAGCAAGACCCTGTTTCAAAACAAAAAGTAAAATAGGGCTGGAGGTATCATTCAGGTAAAATGCCTCTGGATCAATCCCCAATACCAAAGAGAAAAAGAAAAAATACATCTGTCTTCCTGGTGCTGCGTGTTCTGATAAGGGCAAGAGCCCGGCTCTGGAGCCAGATGGCCTGGTTGTATTCAGGCTCCACCACCTCTAGCTGGTGACCCTGGGAAAGCAAGACAGTAACAGTAAAAGTGCCTCTTCATGGGGCAGTTGCGGGGTTAAGTGAGATAACGGGTGAGGACAGTACCCGGATGCTGCAATACTCTACTTTTGCTGTTATTATTTATACTGTCACTGGAACTAATTGTTACCACTGTAATGTCTTTGACTTAGTCAAGGAGCCCTATAAGTTGGCTGCTCCTGCTCTTTAACAGATGAGCTAAAATAGCAACAGCCAAACAAAACAAATAGAATAAAAGTGCGAAGGTGCGGGCTGTGCTGGAGACGTAGCTGTGTGAACCCAGCAGGTTCCTTCAGTGTGGGTTGTCTGCTAGCTGTAAAGTGGGGAGAATAATAACTACCTTGTTGTGGAAATTAAATGAAGTGATTCATGTAAAACATTTAGGAGGTCCTGTTAGAATGTGCATCTTTAACTGAGTTATCATTTTAAAGTAATTTATTGACGCATTATAATTATACATCATAGTGAGATTCCCAGTGACGCATGCATATACACACACGTTCGTGCATACATGGTATGTTTCCCTCACCCCTCCCTCCCCATACATGTTAGTGAGATTGGTAGTGATACCTTCATACATGAACACAGCAGTGTTTGCTCTGTTTCTGTCCTCAGTTCTCCATGCACACCCATGTCTATAGCAGCACAACTCACAATAGCCAAATTATGAAACCAACCTAGGTGTCCGTCAACAGATGAATGGATTAAGAAAGTGTGGTCTATACACACAATGGAGTTTTACTCCATGAAGAAGAGCAAAATTATGTCATTTGCAGGAAAATGCAACTGGAGAACACTATGTTAAGTGAGATCAGCCAGTCTCAGAAAGTCAAGGATCTTATGCTTTCTCTCATATGTGGAAGCCAGAGAGAAAATAGGAAACAAAAGGGACTTCAGATAAAGGAGAGAGAGACCAGCAGAATAGTGGAAGGGGATCAGGGTAGAAGGGGGGCAAGAAAAAGGTGTCATTTTTTAGTTAAAGATGAAGGTCCTCTGCCTAACTCGATGCCTGACAAGAAAGGGTCTTAAAACAACTGGAGCGCGGCGAGAAGCAGCTTCTGCTAAGCAGGCCAGCCTACACTCCCTGGATCACTGTGCTAAGCAGGCCAGCCTACACTCCCTGGATCACTGTGCTAAGCAGGCCAGCCTACACTCCCTGGATCACTGTGCTAAGCAGGCCAGCCTACACTCCCTGGATCACTGTGCTAAGCAGGCCAGCATACACTCCCTGGATCACTGTGCGACTTTTTCCTACTCCTACAGTTCCCAAACATTTCTGCCCCATCCTGCCTTCTAAGTAAAAGTCTCATTCAGCCAACTAGTGAGCGTCTAGTATGCGCTGGATATACAAAGATAGATGGCACAGGGTACCTGTCCTGATCACAAATTCCACTGTGGAATTCCATGGAGTTCTTCCAGGTGGAGATGCTCAGCAAGCAGTTGGATATTCAGATTTAAAGCTCAAAAGTGACCTATGTAAAAAAGTATGTAAAGAAGTAACTGTATGTAAAAAGTGAATGCAGATTATTCACTGGAGAGACAGCACACCTCGTTTGCAGTTGATGGGAGTGGAAAGTGTGGCCCAGGACAGAGGGAGTGCCCAGTCGGAAGAGCTGCACGTCAGGAACAGAGTCCTGTGCAATGCCAGCAAGAAGACAAGCTCTCAGAGGACCGAGGGAAAGGTCCAGAAACTGCGGGCAGAAGCAGGACGAGGTGGTGTCAAAGAAAGCAGGGACCCTGAAGGGACAAGAAGCCTGCTGGGTCTGAAGCAGGGGGAAGCCCGCTGTCAGGGGCTTGGCGGCAGAGTGACAAGTGTGCTTGGTGAGATGCCACCTACGCTGCTTTGTAAAAAGTGTGGGTGAGGCTGGGCATGGTGGTGCACGCCTGTCATCCCAGTACTTGGGAGGCTGAGACAGGAGGATCACAGGTTCAGCCTCAGTAACTTAGGGAGGCCCTCACAACTTAGTGAGACTCTATTTCAAAATAAAAGGGGCTGGGGGTGTAGATCGGAGGTAGGATGACCCTGGATTCAATCCCAAGTGCAAGAAAAAAAAAGTGGGTACAAAGAGGAGCAGAGTTAGGATGGTCCTAGAGGAACACTGAAGGCCAGCGGGGAGTGCGGCTGTGGAGCACGCGGGGTGGTGTTTATTTATTTATTTATTTACATTAGGAGAAAGATTTGGTGGTATTTATAGATGGAACATAAGGAGCCAGTAGGGAGGGACAGGTTGATGATTAGCACAAATGAGAAGAAGAATCAATGTTCCCCACTCCCACTGTGTGTGTGTGTGTGTGTGTGTGTGTGTGTGTGTGTGTGTGTGTTACTAGAGATGGAACCCAGGGGCATTCTACCTACAAGCTACACCCCCAGCCCTTTTTATTTCTTGAAACAGGGACTCTTTAGGTTGTTGAGGGTCTCGCTAAGTTACTGAGGCTGTCCTCCAACCTGTGATCCTCCCATCTTAGTCTCCCAAGTACTGGGATTGTAGATGTGCACCACCATGCCTGGCTCCCTTTTCCCTTGGTCTCACAGGAGCCCCAGTGGACAATTTCCTGATTGCTGAATCCTCAGACTCTTCGCCTATAAAACTATACACTTGAATGGTGAACATGAGTCTCTCCTGGCTCTAAAAACAGTTGCATTCCCCCAATTCAGTCTTCCAGTTATCTGATCATCCAAGAGAAGAACAAGACAGGTGACGTGTGCTTACATACGCTTCTTTGAAGCCAAACTTAAGGATATTGCATTAGTAAAGGAATGCATGTCGCTAAACGCAAAGCAGCCCGTTCACCCTCCAGGGCCACATGCAGCTGACTGTGTAAATGGCCTATGTCTTCCTTCTGCCCCTGAATTAATGGCCTCTGAGATTCCCCGTCCACCCCATGCTGCTGTAGATTCTTCAGGTGGGGCCTGTGGATATTTATATTCTCAGCACCAGGCAATGTGGTCCTGGTTCAGTCCTGTTCCAGACACATGGGTAACACTTGGACTTACCGATCGTTTATAATTGGCCTTCCTAGTCAGTTATACTAGAGAATGTGAATGCATGTGAAGATATTCAGGCGCACAGAAATGCTACACATGCATTGAAATACAACTTGCAAATTATAGGAAACATGTTCAGATTACTTCTGTTAAGTCCCTTCCCTTGCAATAAGGAAGGTCCTCACAAGACACCATAGCACTCCACGGAAAGACACAATTTGCTATTCATGAATGTTGCAAACTCGCACCCATGAAGCCCTTGACAGGCTTGGTCCCAAGGGACGGAGGTGAGTGGTGACCGCATTCACTCCTTTGATGCAAATGTATCTCGAGAATCTTTATATTGTCTCGTGGTAGCCCTCCTGCCTTGCATCTAGAGGATCGCTTACACGTCCCATGGGGACTTGGACATCACTGAATCGAGTGACCTGGATGAGCAGAGAGCAAGCTGCACTTCCCTCCCATGATCTAACGAGGAGGCTGGGGCTGGCTCTTCTTGGCTGGTCCCCAGCTTGAGCACACACAGTGCTTAGTCCAGCCCAGAGGGCGGGGGCCTCTGTGACCTCTCAGAAAGGCAGGACTTGGGAGGCTGAGACAGGAGGATCGCAGGTTCGAAGCAATTTAGCCAGACCCTATTTCAAATTAAAAATAAAATAGGGCTGGGGGTGTAGCTCGGAGGTAGAATGCCACTGGGTTCAATCCCCAGTAACACACACACACACACACACACACACACACACACACACAGCAAAACTTGTGATCATGTCCCTCCATCTCAAATACCATTTGCATGTCCATTCTTAGGACAAGATAAAAGTTTCTTAATTTGTAGTGATAATTACCAACCTCTAAGGTTATTCAGACCCTCTGCTTTCTTGTCCTCCTGCCTCTCTTTCTCTCTCTCTCTCTGCTTTTTGGTGCTTAGAGAGATAGAGCTGAAATCAGATGGGGTATTTTGTATCTAGGATTAGTCTTCGAGGTTGAGGATTTGCTAGTAGGAAGGGCAGAGATGTTTGGCTAGAAGAAGAGACGCATGGTGGCCTTCCAGCCCCTGCCCCTCCCTATTGCTGAGGGTGGAGAGCTGGTGGAGCAGAGGACTTTCCTGTGTCTCTACCCCTCCGGGAGCACTTTCTAACACCAAGGTACTGCCAGCGATGCGCTGCTTGCATTCAATTTGTTGACGCTCAGTGATTTTAATGAACCAATGGTTTTCCAAGAACCAACATCAAATACCCCTGTGATCTTTCATGGCAAAGCAGAAAACACTGGGTAGCGGGGACAGGAAATAGCCCTGCCCCAACTCTTGCTGGTTACCCTGAGCTGGGGCCAGAAACACCCCATAAACCTCTGGGCAGCCATTTATTAGAAATGTCATCGAAATGGAAGTTGCCCTGGTACGGTGGCCTCCAGCCGAGCCCCGACTGCTGGGAGGAGGGAGGGAGGAAACTGAATCCCACGGATGAAATGTCCCTGGAATCTCTCCACACAGATGATGCACAATGAAGAAGACAGGGGGACTATGTCATTAAAAAGATGGTGCAGGTAAAGCTGCCTTTTAACCCAATTGAGGGAATGGTGTAAAAATCTTGGGGTCAGAGAAGTTTATCCGAAGCTGAAACAGAATGGCTTATTGTTTTGCCATATACATGCCTATTTTAAAATGAGAGACACAACAGGAAAGTCGCCTCACTGAGATTTTAAGTCCTTGGTTACTGCGAGCAAACACAGCAATGACCTGGGCGAAATCCTGTCCAAGTTGAAATAGATGCGGCCTGGCTTTCTTGCAGAGGGTGGAGGTAGGGGCTCACTGGAGCAGACAGCGTGGCGTTTGAATTCTTTTCTCCTGATGTTGTTTTAAAGAGCCCAGCAGCCCGGCAGTCCAGTCCCAGGGCCGTGGGTTCAGATCCAACTGAGTGTGTTGTTTTGTTTTCAAGCCGTTCTGGTCTCTAGTCTCTGCAGATGAAGTTCGTCTTCTTGACTCAATTAACAAGCAGGAGCTTTTCCTCCTCCACCATGACCTGTCACCTTGGAGCTAGAAAGCGTGGAATTGCACGTCCACTTGAAGCTGACCCTGCCTCTCTAGAGTGAGGACCCCACCCCTCCCCTCCCTGCATGGCCTTAGGCAAGCTGGGGTCTGTGAACTTCGGTCTTGTCATCTCTAAAACTGAGTGAGAAATAATAACAACAAAATAATAATAAAATAATACCAATAATAATAATAATAATAATAATAGTAATAGCAGCAGCTACTGTTTTCCTTTCTATTGCTGCCTAAGAAATTACCCAAAACTTAGCAATTGGAAACAACAAATGTGTGTTAACACAGTTTCCAAAGGTCAGGAATCCAGCAGCAGCCAAGTTCTGGCTCAGGACTCTCATGAGGCAGCAGTGAAGATGTCGGTGGGTCTGGAGTCACCTGAAGGCTCAGCTGGGGCCGAAGGACCTGATTCCAAGATGGCGCACTCATGGGACTGTGGAAAGGAGTCCTTGGTTCCTCACCTCATGGTTCTCTCCACCAGACACTTGAATGACGTGGCACGAGCTTCCTCGTCCACCATGAGTGGAGCAAGGAAGAGCCACGGTACCTTTTGTGGCACGGCCGTGGTGATGACTTGGCAGCGCTTCCGACATATTCTGTCAGCCGCACAGACTTGCTCTGAGGACGGAGGGAGAGAACTCCACAGATGCAGGAGCCCTGTGGAGGCTGCCGACCATGCCTCCAGGAAGGGGTGGTGGACCAGAGTCCATGCCTGTGGGAAGGACACGGGGGACACCAAGCAGACACTCAATAAAGAGAAGTCATCACTGTCAATCCATCAATACAACACATCCCGATCTAATAATACACGAGAGAGAACTGACACATAAATACATGAAAAGGTCCAAATGAAGACAGCATCCATTCATCCAGCAAATGTTTATTTACAGACTGTCCACCACTTCGAGCCTGATGTGTCCTGGACATCCAAGTCAGCATTTCCATAGGGACTTGGGTATGCATGTGTGCAGTGCAGGAGAGAGGCCTGAGCTGGAGATAGACGTTTGGGAGTGATGGCGTATAGATGTATTTAAGGGCAAGAGACAGGATGAGACCTCAAGGGAGGGACTAGAAATGAAGAAGAAACGAAGCCAGGATACTGTGACATTACAAGACAGACAAGTGGCAAAGACCTGGCAGAGAAGGAGGAGTGACTAGGGAGCAAGAAGAAAACCAGGAGAGGGAGGTGCTTGGAAGTTGACGATGAAAGGAGGAAGAGGAGGGGAGAGAAGAAGGAGGAGAGGAGGGGAGGGGAGGGAAGGAGGAGGAGGAAGAGAGAACAAGAGGAGGAGGAGAAGGAGGAGAAAGTAGAGGGGAGGAGGGAGCCATTTACATGGGAAGACTACCCCAGGCTAATGAGTTGAGGGCTGAGACAGCCATTGGATTTAGTAGTGAGGAGGTCCTTAGTGACATTAGGAAGAGGGCGGCCTGTCTTTCCTTCCTGCCCTCAGAGACCACCCATCCACAGGTAGCACTCACCAGCATCTCTAGGGAGCAGGCCCTGGACCACCTGGATGACCACCACGCCCACCTGCTGAAGCAGCTGCGTGTGTGACCAGCACCTCCCTGTGTGTGTGTGACCAGCACCTCCCTGTTGCTCCCTTAAGAGTGGAGCTACCGTGGGTGACTGCCACGCATGCACGTTTTACTGGTGGCTTCCAGAGACAGTGCTTCCCACTGAAGGAATTTGTTCTGTAGGGGGATTTCACCTCGAGGAGCAGGGCTCAAGTCTGGGAAGGAAGAACACTGGGCCGAGTGGGATAGGACCAGGCCCTGGCCCTGGCTCTGCTGGTGACCAGCTCGGACCCCTGCACATGGCTCCTCATTCTTCTGTCTGAGCAGCTTGGTCTGTGAAATACGGGGCTCTAGTAGATAGACTGTCACACCATCTGGACGACAGAACCCCCACCTGTCACCCAGTGGATAACTGTGGCTTTTCCAGAATGTTGTGGGAAGGAAGGAGGAAGGCAGGAAGGAAAGAAAACCAGGACTCATTTCTGTCACCTGACACTAAGCTGTGGCCATGACTCTTTGAGAAGGGAGAGGAGCAGCTCTGCTGTCCCCGGGTCTCACTGGAGAGCCGTCTGTTGCCTAGTTAGTTAGGCATTATAGGTACAATGATTCGAGAAATATACTGTATGTGGGAGAAAACTCAGAACTGAAACCTGCTCATTCCTTTTCCCTGAGACTTGAGGGAAAGATCAGCCATGAATTGATTACAGTTCTAGAACAACTTGGGCTGCAGGAAGCCCGTTTTCTAGACTGAGAATCTCTTGCTACACAGTCTCTGTGTCTAAGATCCCTCCTCCGGTAGCAAAAGCCACCTGAACTGTGCAGCCTGGGCTCCCAAGGGGAGGCTGCTTCCCCAGAGCTAAATGGCTTTAATTTGCTCATTTTTATTTTAGTTTATGAATTAAATAAGGTTCCTGGGCAGGGGCTTCACATACATGGGGTATCTAAAACTGCAAGCTGTGCGCCTCTAAAGCTGAGAGTGTACAAGGATGAGTTAGACTCTTCAAAAGTATTCCTGAAGAGCCAGACGCACGTGCGCACGCGCATTCCTCAGGAAGCCAGGCGAGAGTAGACCCCTTCCTTCTCTCCACCACTCCTTTTTCTCCTCCCTGTGCTCAGAGCCTAATGGCTGTCATTGCCCTCTTGGCCACTAGATGGCAGTCAATGAAAGTAACATAAAATTCTCAACTTTAGGAGAAACCTGCAGAACCAAGTGGAGGCCAAATGAAAACTATAAGAACAGGTACAACAGCAAAAGGGTAAACAGGCAAAATGTGAAGAAAACTAAAACATAGTATTCTTTCATATAATATGTAACCAAGTCTCTTTTTTTGGTACTGGGGATTGAACCCAGGGGCATTTTACCTGCAAGCTGCATCCCCAGCCCTTTTTATTTATTTATCTTTTATTTTGAAACAGGATCTCACTAAATTTCTGAAGCTGGCCTCGAACCTGCAATCCTCCTGTCTCAACCTCCCAAGTATTGAGATTACAGGCATGCACCACCGCGCACAACTATATAATCAATTCTTTAAGAGAAGTCTCATTCAAAGTTACCTAATTTATCTTTATGCTTTTATTGGCGAATTGTAATTACATTCACAATGAGGACCAAAGCGACACAAACACACATGCGCACGTCACTTGGTGGCTTCCCTGCCTGGCTCTCCATGCTCCGCTGCTCCTTCCCCGTGCATGTAGTGAGACTGGTAGTGAGACTCCTGTATGGACAGAACATTATTTGAACTGTTTCCTTCCTCAAGCCTCCTTTTCCCTGCCTCCTCCACCGCCTTCCACTATTCTGCTGGTCTCTCTCCTCTTTTATCTGAAGTCCCCTTTGCTTCCTTTTTTCTCTCTAGCTTTCACATATGAGAGAAAACATAGGACCCTTGCCCTTCTAAGGCTGTCTCACCGCAGCATAATATTCCCTAGTTCCATCCATTTTTCTGAAAACGGCATACTTTTGTTCTTCTGTATGGCTGAGCAAATTCCATTGTGTGTATAGACCACATTTTCTTTATCCATTCATCATGGAATCACCCTATCATCCAGCTATACTGCTCTTTGGTATCTTTCATACACACACACACACACACACACACACACACACACACATACACACACACACACACACTTTTATTGGTGCATTGTAGTGTCACATCATAATGTAGTTCATAGTGATAGGGACATTCATGCACACAGCGCTTGGTGGGCTTCCCCTGGCTCCTCCCCACTCCCTCCCCTTCCCCAGACATGACATTGAGATTGGCACTGGTAATGTCACATATGTACATAATGTCAGTGGAATGTTTCTTTCATTAATTCTCCCCTCCACCACCACCACCGCCCTCCTCTACTCCATTACTCCATTACTCCACTGAAGTTTCTCCTCCATTTTCTAAAGTCTCTCTTACATCCCGATTACTCCCTGTCTTCCCCATATGAGAAAAAACTTTCTGTGACTGGCTAATCTCACTTAACATAATGTTCTCCAGGCCCATTAATTTTCCTGAAAATGACATAATTTTATTCTTCTATATTGCTGAGTAGAATTCCATTGAGTGTATATCTCTAACTTTATAATCCATTCACCTGTTGATGGACACTTAGGCTGAAAGTCAGAATACGATAGTGATGCATGCACACCCATGTTTGTTGCAGCACAATTCATAGCAGCCAGATTATGGAGCCAACAAAGCTATCTAGAATTCTAAAACTATACCAAATTTACAGCTTACTCAAGCATGTTTTTAATAGTTCACAATTACAATGCCTTTATATGTGCCTCACTTTATGCAATAAATATTATTATGGTGGATGACTTCTAAAGTGCCTCTAAGTTCTAAAGATTCCCAGCAGCTTCCTGCTCTTCTTTCCCCTACCTCCATGAGCCGATCACAAGCTCTCTCCTCCTCTCTGCTCTCTGCTATGATGCCTTGGGGACCTGCAGCCCCGGCTCCTGCTTGGAAGCCGCTCTGACATGGACTGAAATCTCCAGAATAGCGAATCTTCCTTCCTCCGAGTTGTGGTCGGCAGGTATTTGGGGTCACAGTGATGAGAATGCTGAGTAAATCAAGCTTTTAAACCATGCCAATCAAAGCAAAACAACAATACCCTGCCCCCCTTTCCTTTTCATCGGGTTTCTGGAGGAGGCAGGACTACTGTCTCTTTCCCTTCACCTTAGTGCGTGTGAATTAAGACTAACCTGGATTCAAATGCAGATGTCTACATACTGGTTATGTGAATTTAGACATGACAGCCTCACTTTCTCCATTTATAAAATGCATATTAGAATACGAGGCAATTAGAGGTGGTGTAAAATTAGAATGAAAAGTATGTAAACAGCTACACATGGTCTTGGTTGCTATAGTTCATCAATCAATCTTATGTCGTTCTCTTCCATCCTCCCTGTGGGGGAATGGTTGGGCCATCATGATAATTGAGGGAGACTTTTAATTTGGGGGGTCAAGGATACCGGACATTCCTCTTTCCTCATTTCAGACCCCCAAAATAAAAAAAAATCATCCATGCCTCATATGATTTCCCAATATATAGTTGAACATTCATGTAGATGACAAACCTAGAAAGTAATTATTTCAACCCAGAACATAACTCCCTATTACATAGAAATGTAATATTACATATTACATAAAAAGGATAACTACACCAAATACACTAGCATATTCTGTTTGCCATCATGAGCAGGTTGATGTTTGTGTTGTTTGTAACCTCTCCAAGAGTTGTATAAAATCATATTAACAACATTAACGTCACTCAAAGTACATTAGTCATAAACACACATACCTAGGTCAGTACACGTCGTAGTTGCTGAATTTCTGGTGGTACCATGCAGAGGGGCAGGGAATCCACCAATCCATTGTTGCGAGGTAGCGTCCCAGTCAGGACCAATCAGACCACCAAAGGTGTTAAATGAGAGTCTGTATTACTGTCCAGTAAGACTACACAGGCATGAGAGCCAAGTGCAGTACTTGACTGCCCTCCAGTGTTTTCTTATATAGGGTAAGATACCATACAAGCTCAGGGTGAAACTGAGGTTCCCATGGCAGGTTTACACAGCTGGGAAGCCCTTATGGCTCCCATAGTATTCAGGTATGCCAAGCAAGCCAAGCTTATCGAGAATCCAGAAGCAAGAATAGGCTGTTAGCATTCACAATAGCACAATTAGTTTCTATAGTACATTTTGTTAGTTCCAACAGATTATTAATTATGTACCCATATCCCAATTTTATTTTTAGAAAGAACTTCCCTGTTCTATAGCCAAAGTGGGGCTGCCCTTAGTAACAATCATGGAGTCGCTTCAGCTACGGACTCTAACTGTAAATTACTTCAGCCACCAACTAACTATGCCTTATTACACCATCATGTCACTGTTGCGGCACATTGGGTAAATTTTATTTATTTGTTACTTTCTTTATTGATGCATTATAATTATTCATACTAGTGGGATTTAGTGATATATTGATACATGCATACTGTAAGGACCCCCTTACAGCATTGAAATAGTTAAAGTTAAAACTGTTTGCTGCAGGCTCTGGCTAACAAGGCAGGGTGTCCTTGGCAGACTCACTCCCTGACCTAGACATCTGTTGGGAAAGCAAAACGTCCTTACTTGGGACCCTCCTGACTGAGGTCAAGATGGTCTTCTATAGATTAATGGTTATTGTGGTTACTATTACTGTAACAGTCTGGAAAGTTAGGGAAAACATCTTCCAATATAGAATGTACAAGGACAAGAAATGTCTAACCAGTCTGATCAACTGTATCTATAACCAACCATTGTAAAGGTCAGAGAAACCCCACGTGGGACTGTCCAATTAGCAGAGGGAAACTGAGGCTCTTTGTTTAAGA
>PVJS01057446.1:0-12048 GCA_004027185.1 Glis glis | reverse complement strand
GGGAGGGAGGGAGGGAGGGAGGGAGAAAGGAAGGAAGGAAGGAAGGAAGGAAGGAAGGAAGGAAGGGGAGATGGATGGTGGATGGAGAGATGGATGGATGGATGGATGGTGAGATGGATGGATGGATGGATGGATGGATGGATGGATGGATGGATGATGGATGGATGGATGGAGTAAATCAGGCGGAGACCAATTTGAATTCTGACTCAGCTCTTACTATGAGACCTCAAGCAAATTACTTTGTCTTGGTAATTGGCACACTAAGTATTTGTCAAATTCAGTAAACATAAAATTAGTATGACAGTATCAACCTCATAGGAAGCTAACGAGGCCTGAATGAGATAATGTGTGTGATGTGCTTGGCGCGGAGCCTGATAAACAGTAAACACGAAGAAGGAGAGCGCTGGTTGTTATCATTGTGGTTGTGATCAAGGAGGCTCGCGCAGGAAGTCACCATGTCTGGGTTCCCATCCTGATTGTGTTTTCTTGGGGCCAAACCAAGTCCTGCCTCTTCACTGTATAGATGGGGGAACTGAGGCCCAGAGACAGGAGAGGTGGCGTAGTGGAGTCAGAGCCAGGCATGTGGCCACTGTCGCCTGATTCCCAGGCACAGGGCTGTCTGTATTGGCTCTGTCCAGGTGAACACAGAGCCCACCCTTCTCCAGGGGATCCCAGGGCAGGACTGGCCTCAGGAGAGGGCACGATCCCGGAATCATCTCTGAGGCTGATAGGGGAGGACCCTCTGGCCATTCTGTCTAAGTTCTCTCTTACAGCGGACCTGGCCTTCTGTGAACCCCACAGGAGGGAGGTCCCCCACACTGCAGGTATGAGGCTTTTCTTCTTGCATTGCCTTCAAACCCCAGTACTCTAGATAGTTCTTTGCAAAGTATGCTCATTTTTTTACACTAATTTGGATCCATTTGGCTGTGATTTTACTTGCCTTCTTCTCTCGGCAAACAAGTGAAGGCTACATCTCAGTCTGCAGGAGTCTTGTGGCATTGCTGGGGCGTCAGTGGCTGTGTGGGGGTTCCCGTTTACTGTGGTTTTATTGGAATATGACCACTGGGTTGGACCGACAGCATTCAGGTGGGATGAAGAACACCGGTGGCTTCGTCCGACTGTCAGGTTGAGGTCGAGGGGCCACTGAACTAAGCCCAGGACCCAGCGACTGATCGCAGGAGATGGACTTAGGTTATAGCTGTATCTGGTTCTGTTTGGATAACTGTGCTGCAAGTACAGGAGGTTTTTATTTTCTTGCATTTAATATATTCTAACTGGTTTAAATATTAAATGTAAAAAAGCAAAAAACACACAAAAAAATGGGTAAATAATGTTGGTATGGGGAAAGCCCTTTTAAGCATGTCTCTAAAGAAAAATTCTAAAGACAGGAGAAGATTGAGAGATTTGACTAACTTTTTGGCCCATCATGTAAACTAAGGTAAAAGGCAACGGAAACTTCTGTTCCCAGTGACGTTATGGACAAGATAACCTGAGAAGTCTGTTACGAAACAACTAAAAATACAGCATTCTTTAAAATGCATAGCTAAGTACATGGAAAATAACAGATCCCCAAGTGCCCAAAGCAGAGAGGGGCTTAAAGGCCAGAGCAGTGAACATGTGGAGAGGTTCTGTGGTTGCCCTGGGGGAGGGGTGCTGATTTGGGTAACCTGGAGGCTTGGGGGTTTTGTGTTGTTGTTTATCTGGGGGGAGGGTTGGTACTGGGAATTGAACCTGGGGCATTCTACCTCCGAGCTATACCCCCACCCCTTACTATTTTTTAATTTGAAACAGAGCCTTGCTAAGTTACTGAGGGCCTCACTAAGTTGCTGAGACTGTCCTTGAATCTGTGATCCTCCTATCTCATCCTCCCAAGTACTGGGATTACAGGTGTGTACCACCACGCCTGTCTGGAGGCTTGGATTTCAATGACCCTGGAGGACATGACACTGAGTCTTGAGACAGTGGTGTGGGAGATGACTGGCTTAGGCTATTTTCTTCTGCTAACACAGAATGCCACAGACTGGATGAATTAAAAACAATGGATTTTTCTCTTTTCTTTTTATTTTATTTCTTTGCTCATACTTCTTGAGGCTGAGAAGCCCACGACTGAGGGTCCATATCTGGTAAGGGTTTCCTGTTGTGTCAAAATATGGCAGAAGGCATCCCATGGCAAGACAGCGAGCAAGAGGGGAGAGGAAAGGGAGGCCAGACTCTCCCCTGTTCTAACTGGCTCTCTCAGTGACCGCCGTAACCCATTCATATGAATGCGTGCCCCTGCCATCTAATCATCTAAGGGACCCACCTCTTAATACAATCACAATGGCAATTAAGTTTCAACGTGAGTTCTAGAAGGGACAGTCACACCAGAACAATGGACCATGCATTCAATAAAATGGCAAGCTGGATAAGCCTACGTGTGACACTAGGAAATGATGAAAAAGTCACCTTAGCCAGGACTAGAGAGGAGGAAAAGTAACCCCTGGGAGTCTATGACTGTGGATTTATGGCTCAAGTTTATACCTGAGTGGGTCCTGGAGTCTGTGCCTAAACCAACGAACATATAAAGAGATCCTGGGATGATATAGTGGAACCCCCAAAAGAGGCAAACATGTTTCACCCAGGCCAAGCTGGATTCCCCAAATTACCAACCACTCAAGGAAGTATTCTACCATGAGCAAGCGCCAGCACAAACACACACACACACACACACACACACATGCACCCCTTTCAAATGTCATATAGTAGAACTATTGGATAGAGATGATAAAATGAGAATGTTTGTAAAACTGAAGACATAGAAGGAAATAAAAACATAAGAATAACACAGCTTTGAAAAAAAAGGATCAAATAAGGTCTCCAGAAATGAAAAGTATAGCCATTGAGATTAAAATCTCAATGTACAAATCAAATAGCACAGCTGAGGAGATAGTTAAATGGACATAAATATAGAGCTAAGGAAGCTGCCCAGAGTGTGGTGCAGAGATGAACAGAAAAAAAAAATAGTAGGAAGGAAAACTGATCTGACATTATTCTCCAGTTTATGTCGTTGTCTACATAGGTAATCCAAGAAAATCTTTAGATCTAGTAGGAGAGTCCAACAGTATTAGTGGGTACAAGCTCATACAACAAATTGTGCACTGAGTGACCACTAACAATCATTTGGAGAAAGTAATTTTTAAAAGTTAACTCATGGTTTCAATAAAAACTATGAGAAATCTAGAAATAAACGTAATAAAAATGTATACCATTTCCATGAAAAATTATGAGACTATTGGAAAACATAAAAATAAGTGGAGACAGGCCAGGAGTGGTGGTGCACGCCTGTAATCCCAGTACTTGGGAGGCTGAGACAGGACGATCACAGGTTTGAGGACTGCCTCAGCAACTTAGTAAGACTCTCAGCAACCTAGTGAGACCCTGTTACAAAAAAAAAATGGAGCCGGGGGTGTAGCTCGGAGGTAGAATACCCCTGGGTTCAATCCCTAGTACCAAAAAAGGGGAGACTCTAGAGAGGGCAACTAATTACAAAGATATGGGCTAATGTTGGAACTCCAGACAATACAATAGGAGTGGGGGATCCCCAGAAGTCCCTCACTTGCCTGAAGCATCCCTCAGCACAGATGGTGGGCCTCCAGCCAGGAGTCAGAGGAAGTGGGTCCCCACACTCAGAGTGTCTGCCAGATCCCAGCCAGCCTATGAAAGCTGCAGGGTTGTTTATATCTGGAGCAGCCCCTGCCTGGGCCACTCTCAGCAGTCATAATAACTGCTGCTGAAGGGAGCACCAGCTGCCCTCTCCCACAGAGCATCCACTTTACATCCATTAGCTCTAACTCTCAGAAATCTCCAACGGAGTTAGTCATCCCCATTTTACATATGGGGACCCTCGAGGCTCAGAGAGATGGAGAAACTGGCCCAGGATCACACAGTGGCAGACCCCGCTCCGTACCACAGGCCGGCTGCCATTCTCTGCGCGTCTTAAATCATCGAGCTGTGATCACAGGGCCTTGGATGAACTTCCCAAGCTTAGCTGTGCAGCAGAGCCACAAGAATCCCTCTACTGAGCTGCACTCCAGTCCAGTGTAACCAGAGCCATTTGGACGGGATCCAGGCGATGGCGTTTTCAAAGCTCCCTAGCTGATTTCAGAGTGCACCAGGATGGAGAACCCGCTGGAGTCACCGTGCACGTTTTGATTCACTGGTGTCTGGGCCTTCTAGGATTCTGCATCTCCAGAGAGTTTCCATGTGATGCTATTGGTCCCCCCCCAAAAAAACAACACTTTTGTGCATCACTGCCCCAAAACATTCCCGAGTCTCTTTGGTCTTTTCTTCTTCCTCATCCTTCGCTCCCCACGACATCTTCTATCTTGTTGACCAAATTGCTGGGACCCTGGGCAAAGTGAGATGAGGGTCTTTCCTGAGGTCCGTTCCCCAGAAATGAGTATTAGTACTCGTGGCTCAAGTAGGCCTTAAGAACACACCCACCCTGCGGTGCTCAGGCAGGTGCGGGGGAAGGCCACGGGTGAGGTCCGAGGAGGCATACCACTGCCCCAGGGCTCTGAGCACGCAGTGTGAGGCAGAGGCTGGGCAGGGCCGGCTCCCGTGAGACGGGGAACTGGATCTGAGCAGTGCCCGCTGGGGGGGGGGGGCATGGGGCCTTGCAAGTCAAAGGTTCAACCATTGTTTGTTGGACAAATACTGGTGGCGCGTCTATGGCTGAGCCCTGTCCTAGCTATAGTAAGACAGAAAGGCCACTCCTCGCAAGGAGCTTACATTCTAAACAGGGCACCTTGCTGAACATGCCCAGCTGTCGGAGGTAGGTGAGGGAGAGGAAACTAAAGCCAGGAAGGAGGTGAGGAAGGCGCTGGAGAGGCATGAGTCTCCGGTCTCAGGAGGCCCCATGGATTCAGGGGCTGTGAACAGAGACCTGAAGGGAGCCAGCCCTGTGGGTGGAGGAGGGAGGTAATCCAGAGAGGGAGCTTGGGTGCTGGGGAAAGAGACCCAAGGGTCCAGCTGGTGGAGGGACCGTTCCTTCTGGTCAGTTCTTCTTCAGTGGGCCTGGGGGTGGAGCCCTTGCAGCCCAGCCTCCCCCAGCCAGCCAGGGTGTCACAGGGCCTCTGCTGAGCAGAGGGGGACAGGCAGACGCAGGGATGACCAGGAGATGCCTCTCTCAGCACAGACACCCCTCGGACGGGGGCCAAGACCAGGGGCCTTCTCCTTTTGATTGCCAACCCCAGTGGGGTGACTCAGCCATGCCCAGCTCCGACTCCCAAGTCCACGGCCACAGCAGGCCTACACTGTCCCCAGAGGTACTGCGGTTCACAGTCCCCCCTCCAAAAGTTTCTGAGTGCTTCCTTGCTGTGCTCAAGATAGCCCCAGCTCCCCAACATGGTCCTGAAGGCTCCCGAACAGGTCCCCCAACCTCCTGCCAGCCACGCCTACCCCAGATGTCCCCTCCTCCAGGAACCATGCTCCCACCACAGCAGTTGGAACCCTTTGGGGCAGCTGGCTGTGGCCATGGCTGCCCAGCCCACGTTGGGCTCCAAGACCACAGGCTCCACTGGCCAAGGGCAGGTGGCTCAGGACTCATGAGTCAACCAACCAGGCGGAGCCCAGCCTCTGCCCACTCAGGAATGTCCCCAGGCAGGAGGAGGGACTCTAATTTTGGAAGACAACACGGGGTTCTTGAATTTACTAACTCTGTGACTCCAGAGAGCTGCTTAATTTCTCAGTGCCTCAACTTCCTTACCTGTAAAATAGGGGACCATGATGTCATCCTCATCGGGTTGTTGGGTAGATTAAAAAAGAAGACACGTGCAAAGCCTCCTGGTCCGGCACTTGGTGGGTCGTCGGCCCTGGAGGAACAGTGGCTGGTTATTCTTACCAGGGAATTGCTCGGCGTGTGGGCAAGGAGCGAGGGCAGCCGGGCAGCAGGACAACGTGGGCCAGGCCCTGAGTCCTGGGCCCCAAGCGTGTCTGGGGATGTATTTGTTGTATTTGCACACGTGGGACACAGGCACTGCCCATGGAGACACGTGCTTAGAGGAGTCTGGGGCTGGTCATGACAGCGCCCACCTCAGCCTCCCCCGCGCTAGAGCTGGGGTCCCTGTAGATGCCATGGCAAGCCCAGGCTGCTTCTGATTGCCAGGCTGGTGTCTCGCTTGGTGAGCAGCAGGGAGGGTGGGGGGCATCAGGCTGGAGAAGGGAGCCACTCAGGGGGAGTTGGGATGCGGTCAGAGCTGCCAGCCCGGGAGGAAGACCCTGCCGGCGTGAAGAATCTAGGAGTAGGGCACCCTTGCTGGCCCAGGGTGTCCCATCCCCAAACCTCTGCTTCCTCCGCAGGTCTTCACGGGAATCTTCACAGCAGAGATGACCTTCAAGATCATTGCCCTCGACCCCTACTACTACTTCCAGCAGGGCTGGAATATCTTCGACAGCATCATCGTCATCCTCAGCCTCATGGAGCTGGGCCTGAGCCGCATGGGCAACCTGTCGGTGCTGCGCTCCTTCCGCCTGGTACCTGGCTGCACCTGCTGCGGGGGGTAGGGGAGGGGGCAGGGCACACCCCCTCTGAGGTCACCACTAAATGCTGCAGCTTTGATCTGTCATGCCTTCGCCCCCAAAGCCATTTGCCAGGTGCCCCTGGGTGCCTGGCCCAGCGCTGGTGGTGTCAGGGACAGAGGTGGCAGTTGCTCCGGAGGAGCAATTGGGGTGGCATCCTGATAGGTAGTTTGCAAAGCCCTTTATGGTCCCCGGTGTCCCCTGTAGTCCTCAGGGGATCTAGGAGTGGGTTGGTATTGCTACATCCCCATTTCACAGATGAAGAGACTCAGACTCGCAGCTGTAAAATTCTCGAAGCCATGTGGACAGTAACAGGTAGGGCCAGGGTGGCTGGCCACTCACCAGGCAGCAATTTTAAAACGTCAGTGCACACGCAAGTCACTGGGGACATTATTAAATGTAGAGGCTGATTCAGTCAGGCTCCGGGGATGCCAAAACCGCCAGCCTGTGAACCACAGTCAGAGATCGAAAGGTCCGGATGAGGGGCTGGAGGTGTGGCCATCGAAGGCTTCCTGGTTGAGGTCCCCAGCACCGGGAGTGGCTCCACTGGGGGATGTAGGGAGGCCAGCTGGCAGGGACAGTAAGGAACGCCGGGGCTATGGGTTCTAATCCCGACTCTGTTGCCATGAGCCAAGAAACTTACGAAAGCTACTCCACCTTTGAGGGTTGGTTCCTTCATCCATCCGATGAGGTAGTAATGGTGCCGACCTCGTGTGTCTACACGAGTTCTGAACAAGTCAATCCATTTGCAGCATGGGCCTGGCACATAGTAGGTAGTTGATAAATATTAGCCCATGACCCCTTTCTCTGTGATAACTGAGAGGAAGGAAAGATGGAGGTCATTGGTTGAGTCAGCGATGGTTTGAGCTGGCTGGAAAGATACCCGTTGAGGGCAGGTCTGAACAGGATGGACATTCCAGGGTGGGAGACTCTGCTGGGCAGTTCCTGGAAGTGAGACCGAGGCAGTAGGAGGCTGGTGTGGGGACGGAGAAGTGCTGCGGGCTGGGCGGAGGAGCGGCAGTACCAGCTCTGGGAGAAACCAGAGAGACTGGAGTCCACCAGGGCTTCCCTGGGTTCCCTGCCAGTCCAGGGAGGGTCAGAGCATCCATGGGCGGAACAGAGGCCAGAGCCCCTCGCGAGGACCTCTCCTCTTCCCCCTTCCCCAGCTGCGGGTCTTCAAGCTGGCCAAATCGTGGCCCACCCTGAACACGCTGATCAAGATCATTGGGAACTCGGTGGGGGCGCTGGGGAACCTGACGCTGGTGCTGGCCATCATCGTGTTCATCTTCGCCGTGGTGGGCATGCAGCTCTTTGGCAAGAACTACTCGGAGCTGAGGCACCGCATCAGCGACTCGGGCCTGCTGCCCCGCTGGCACATGATGGACTTCTTCCACGCCTTCCTCATCATCTTCCGCATCCTCTGCGGCGAGTGGATCGAGACCATGTGGGACTGCATGGAGGTGTCCGGGCAGTCCCTGTGCCTGCTGGTCTTCTTACTTGTTATGGTCATTGGCAACCTCGTGGTAAGTCAGCCGAGGGCATCACACGTACACACACACCTGTTCATCCGCCAGCTACCCAAAAGCCCAGTCATCCGTCTGTCCCTTCGCTATGGTTCCTTTAACGACCCACTCACCCAGCCATCTATCTGTCAAGCTGTTGGCCCACTCATCAATCGCTCATCCACCCATCTACCCATCCATCCATCCATCTACTCCAAAGACATCCTTCCCTCTGTCTACCCACCTATCCATTCATTCACCCAGCTACTCAAAAACCCAGTCTTCCATCTATCCGTTTGCTTACATTTCCTTCTATCCACCCACTCACCCAGCCATCTATCAAACCATGCCCCTACCCATCAATCTCTCATCCATCCATCTGCCCATCCATCCATCCATCTTCACCTGTCCATTCATCCACCCAGCTACGCACCCGCTCACCCATCCATCCATGCCCTTACCATCAGCCCATCTATTCACTTGACCATTCACGCCTTCATCTACCTACTTATCTATGCATCCACCTGTCCAGCCACGTAGCCACTTATCAATCACCCACCTACCACCATCTCTCCACCAGTCTGTCTACTCCTTTACCAATCCTCCTGCCCATTTATTCCCTCATTCACTTAGTCGTTCATCCAATACCCCATCTGCTCGTTCACTCATCCATCTATCCATCCATTCATCATCCATCCATTCCTTTGTCCATCAACCACCCATCCACCAACCCCATTCATTCACACACACACATTTCCATTCATATATCCACCATCCATCCTTTCATCCATCACCCCTCTATCCACTCGCCCATCTACCCCTTCACTCATTCCTCCACCCCATCTGTCTGTCAACCTACTCATCCATCCATTCATTCACCAGTCCCATCCCCCGACTCACTTATCCATCCAGCTCGCTCCTCGCTCATTGATCTATCCATTTTGCCTTTGCTCATTCATTCACCTACTTATTTACCTGTTTATTCATTATTTGCCCATTTTTACTTACTCGTGTATTTACTGACCTATCTATCCATTATTTTATTGTCACTCACCCTCTAAGAATTATCAGATGGTGTTCGGTTCAGCTTAACCAATATTTGCTGAGCCCCTATTGCCTGCAAAATGTGTCAGGTGCTAACAGGCATATAGAGGTAAATGCGCCCTCGCCCCAGCCCTGACCCTGCTCAGGGACTTGAGAGAAGGGGAGGTGGGGAGTTCACACAGTCCTGAATCACTCTCAGACTGGTCAGAGTGGTCAGAGCCATGGAGGAGGAGCCTGTGGGTGCCGCTCCTCTCCAGCTAGGGCAATCAAGACGGCTTCCTGGAGAAGGGCTGGAGCTGCCCTGATACTCAGGTGATACCAAAGAGATTGAGCAAAGCAGAGGTGCAGACGGCCATGGTCCCGGTGAGGTGGGGCCCCATAAGAGCTTCTTGGATCACCGAGGACTGCGGCGGGAGTCCCTGCTGTCTCATCCCGAGGGGCCAGGCCTCTGCTCCTGTGGCCACCTGTCTGTCCTAGGACGGGCGCATCTTTCCTTGGGTCTTTACAATGTGCAGAATCCCAGAGCTGAGAGAGTTCAAACGCTAAATTCCAGAGAAGGGACCTTAGGAAGAGACGAGGTAAGCTGAATTGGTGGTTCAGGTGGTTCAGGCAGCCAGTGTCCACTGGGTACACAGGTGGCCTACACCTGCTCAGACATCTGCCTGATGCCGATGGCCCACATCTGCCCACATCTGGGTACCAGGTGGCCCACATCTGCTCAGACATCTGCTCCACCTGCCTGGTCTGGCTCTGCTACAGCACAGCGTCATGTCAGCACATCAAGGTTCTAGATCCACCATTTCTGCCTGATGTGGCTGCAAGAACTGTGGGCTGTAGTTTCCAAAGCCTTTCCCCAAATCTGCCTTCGTTCTCCTCCCGGGTGCCTTAACCAGGACAGGACAGGACAAGCCACACTGGGGTCAGGATGGGGTGTGGGGGTCAGTCCCCAAATGTAGAGCTCAGAGCCCAAAAGGGGAACCAGGGCATTGGTGCACAGTGCCCACAGAACCCAGTTCTGTGGCTGGCCCCACATCCCCTCAAGCCCGCCACCCTGGGGTGGAGCCCCACTTGGCCTGGCCCAGCCCCGTCTGTTAGAAGGAGCAAGGGAGAGGGCGCCGAACACGCAGCCCGGCTGAGCCGCCCCTCACACACACAGCCCTGCCGTTTCTGAGCGGATCTGCCTGGGGATGAGAAGATTCGAGGCTGCTGGAGGAGGGAGGCTATCGCCAGCCCACGCAGCCCCCTCCCTGGCCGCCTTAGGCAGGCGGCGTGGGCGGAAGCAAGCCTGCCATTGAAATGGGAAGTAAGGATCAGGCAGGGGCTGGGGACCGGTGGCATGATTGACAGGGAAGCGCTGTAAGGACCTGAACTTCAGAAGCTGGTGACAGGGGACGCCTCAGGTCCTGTGGAGGTGGATGAGGCCACTGGGTGCCCCCTGTCCTGCCCCCAGCCCAGGCCCAGGACTCCTGGGGTCTGGGGACATGGGGCCAGGCGTGGGTGAGGGCTGGGGCAGGCCGTGCCTGGGCCCTTGGGGACAGAGGCCAGGGGCCAGGCCAGAGGTCAGTGGAGATAGCAGTTCTAATTCACATCACATGCCTTCCCCCAGTGATGACATAAACAAGGCTTCCAGGTGTCACAAGCAGTCATCTCCTGGCAGAGACGGACTAGGAGACCCGACTTGACTTTTCCAAATTGGCCATGGTAGTGTGCATTACTTTATTTTTTTGTGGCACTAGGGATTGAACCCAGGGGCATTCTACCTCTGAGCTACACCCCCAGCCCTATTTTTTATTCATTATTTTGAAACAGGGTCTCACTAAGTTGCAGAGGGCCTCACTAAGTAGCTGAGGCTGGCCGCGAACCCGGATCCTCCGGTCTCAGCCTCCCAAGTACTGGGATTACAAGCGTATGCCACCACGCCCAGCAGTGTGCGTTACTTTAATCCAAAGGTCTGGCCCCCCTGCCTTCCCACCGCTTCCATCAGAATTCTTACCCTCCTCAGCTTTCTGGCAGGCGTGGGGTCCCTGCCAGGTGGGAGCATCTTTGGGGGGGGGGCTCGTGAGAAGCCAGTGCAGGAGCTCAGAGAGGATTTCTAATGAGTACTGGGCATTGTCTGCATCAGCCACGGGCAGCCAGGGCCCCCGGGGTTGGGAGGAGCAGATGCCAAGCCCTCCGCAGGGACGAAGCCTGGCGATGCTCGAGGACCGGTCCAACCCCTGTGTGGAACAAGCTCGCCACCACCTTCGTTTGCCCTCCACGAGGCTGGGAAGTGGACCCCAGCCCGGGCCCTTCTCACACGGCACATTTGCTCTTTCTTTTTTCTTTTCTTTTCTTTTGCAATACTGGGGATTGAACCCAGGGGCATTTTACCTCTGAGCTACACCCCCAGCCCTATTTTTTTATTCTTTATTTTGAAACAGGGTCTCACTAAATTGCGGAGGGACTCACTCAGTAGCTGAGGCTGGCCACGACTGCGATCCTCCCGTCTCAGCCTCCCAAGTACTGGGATGACAAGCGTACGCCACCACGCCCGGCTACATTTGCTCTTTCTTAACAAAAGCCAAAGCTTCACATTTGCAGGAGGTTTTAACAGCAAGCAGTCTTCCAAAAGCTGAAGGGCTAGGCAGGCTCCCCTGGCAGAGTCTCGAGTCCTTAACAGCCAATAACTTCAGTAAAGTCCTGTGCCTTCTGGACCTCTCGACTCCAGGCCCCTCCTCTAACCCCTAGCAGCAGGATGGGTCTTAAAAACAGGGCTGGCAGCCGGGCGTGGTGGCGCACGCTTGTAATCCCAGTACTTTGGGAGGCGGAGACTGTAGGATCCGGGTTCTCGGCCAGCCTCAGCTCACGCGTGCGCTCTCTCTCTCCCTATCTCTCTCTCTCTCTCTCTCTCTCTCTCCCTGGCTCTCTCTCTCTTTCTCTCTCTCTCTCTCTCTCTCTCTCCCTC
>PVJS01057445.1:0-12049 GCA_004027185.1 Glis glis | reverse complement strand
ACTGGGGATTGAACCCAGGAACTTTCTACCTCTGAGCTATACCCCCTGTACCCTATTTTATTTATTTTGAAACAGGGCCTCACTAAGTTCTGAGGCTGGCTGTGAACCTGTGATCCTCCTGTCTTAGCCTCCCAAGTACTGGTATTACAAGTGTGCACCACCATGCCTGGCTTAAGTCTTTGATTCTTACTCCTCCTGACCATATAAAATAGGCTATTTATAGAAAATAATAAGGAAGTCCCCCTACCAAGAGGTAATTGACTAACATTTAAACTGTTTCTGCCTGTTTTCCATTTATACCCAACCTCAATTAGTTTTGCATCACCTGTCTCCCCTCCACTTGATTATAATTAGCATTTTGATGAAACAGTTAATAAAAGTGTGATTGTGTAAACAAGTGTTGATTGAGTGCTTACTATCTGCCGATGCCAGCTAGCCTCTCCCGGAAGAGTAAAGTTGAGTGTTCCTGCTCTTGTTTGAACTTACGATCTAGGGGAGGTTTCCCCCAATCTTTATGCAACACAAAGGGATATCTTATAATGTACTTTGATATTTATCACTTTAAGCAATTTGGGTTTCCATTCTTTGGGGTTTCTTAAAGGTGTGCCTATGTCTTTTTCAAACAGATACCAGTGCATGTTTGTCCCATTTTGGATTTAATCATCAGTGCATTTACTAATAATAACCACTGGGTGGCAGCAAAAGAACACAGAAGATTTTCTGTTTTGCTTTTGTGGACAGAAAAATGAAGCGAAAAAGCTATTTGAATTTCATGGGCAATGAAGAGAAAAAACACAGTGATTAAAACTTGACATGTAACTATAGAAGATGAGACCCAAACACACTTCATGACTAAATATATGTTACCCTAAGTATTAAAGTTAAATTTGTATTTTATTATTACTAAGGCCAGATTGTAAAGTTGCCCTTTTTTCTGTTCCTTCTAGTCACAAAAATATCTTTCAAGATTTCTATGCAATTTTTTTGATTTATAATAGTGAAGAAAAAACCCAAACCAGATACAAATAAAAACTTGTTCAGCAACACCTTGTGGACAGATTTCCAATGCCAAGAAACGGTGAAAAGGAGCCATTTTTCTTGACAACCAGCTTTAAAGAGCATTCGTAGTGAAAAACTGAGTTTGGGAATCTTGTTCATAGATAAGAGTTTGTTTTCCTTTTTCTTTAAAAAAATTGCTTAGCAAGCAGATTTTAAGTAATGTCTCTTGGTAGATTCATGCCATGCCTACAAATTTACAATGGTTTAGTTCTAAGCTGAGTACCTTATGATATCTCAAACTAAAAATGTTTAATGGTCAAGAGGCAGAAACAAGATAAAAACCATTTATTTTTGCACATTTGAAATCTGTTTAGGTGAAAATAGAGCTTCCTATTTCTCCCAAATGATTTTCAACCTTATTTTCTTACTTTAAAATAATCCTTTCTTTTAATTTTTAGAAACAAATATATTTAGGCTACCTGAAAACTTGTAAATGAGTTACAAAAGAAAGCATGGAGTGGAAAGGTTTCTTTTGTTTAGAGAGCTGAGTACTAAATGAAGCCAGGGTATCCTTCTGGGGCTTCTTCCAGAGGGTCATGCAAGAACAGTGTGTTTCTTCTCTGTTGAGCTTGGGGCCTTCCAGTTTCTTAGGAGTCTGACCCCTTCTCGATTTTATTTCTTGCTGGCAACATTATCGTTGCTTTTTCATGTATGTATGATATGGATCAGCGAACCTTATGTTATTTGACTCTTAACTGAATTTGGGGCTGGGGTTGTAGCTCAGTGGTAGAGTGTTTGCTTAGCATGCATGAGGCCCTGGGTTCAATTGCCAGTGGGGGGGGGGGAAGGAGAGGGAGAGGGAGAAGGAGAAGGAGAGAGCACTGAAGTTTGAGGTATTGGGAAAATAGTGAATTTTTCTTCCCTAATGAGAATAGGTAGGCCACCGGATTCTTGACGTTCACTTCCCTTTAATAGTGCTCAAGATGTTCCTGCAGTATTTACAGATATTGAGAACTGGAACCCCAATGTGAAAATATAGCTGATAACTTTTCTGGGCTCTGACCATCAGTATCTGCTTCAAACCAAGAAAAAGGAGAGAATTCTTATTTTCATCATTCCCTCTGCGTGTGTGTGTGTGTGTGTGTGTGTGTGTGTGTGTGTGTGTTTTACTGGGGATGGAACCCAAGGGCATTCTACCTTGGAGCTACACCCCCAGCCCTATTTTATTTTGAAACAGGGTCTCACTAAGTTGCGGAGGGCTTCACAAAGTAGCTGAGGCTGGCCATGAACCTGTGATCCTCCTGTCTCAGCCTCCCAAGCACTGGGATCACAGATGTGCGCCACCACGCCCGGCTCATTTCCTCTTCTTACAGTATTTTTGAGGGAGGGGAAGAAGGAGGGAAACATTTTATTACTCCAATGCAAGGTTGATTTGTGTGAGATGTATTTAGTTTCTTCTTTAGAAACTATGTAGAGTCACTATGCTGAGAGTCTAATTTGCTTATTCTAATTGTCCAGCATATCTGGGGGCAGAGGACTGTAAATCCTCTTGGAATATTTCTAGGAAAGAAATGTCTCTACCCTTCTTCAGTAATAATCACTTGTAACTTCCCCCATGTCTATCATTTTGTCACATGGTTTTCATGTATTTGTATTGACTGTCTACTAAGGGAGATGACAAGTAGAAAAGGCAAAGTTCATCTTGAAACTCAGGGGTGATACATCCAAAGGACACAACCAAATATAATTTGTACCTGTTTTTATAGACTACAGAGACCTGTCTTTCAAGTTGAAGGATGTATTTTGTTCCAGATTTATTATTTTTATGTCTATTTTATATTTCATCAAATTTGATCATCTAATGTTAAGTTACTGGTTCCTAAAATGCATCTCTGGTAAATATCTCAATAGGATAATTTCCAGTGTGAACTGCAGAACATCAGAAAGAACAGCACAGCACAGCCTCAACTTCTCCCTTCTGTCAGTGACTGTTGACTTGGAATAAATCACTGACACTGTGCCTCTGCTTCTCCATCTAAATACATGTATATATTATTTTTGTACTGGGGGTTGAAACCAGGGGCATTCTACTTATGAGTTACACCACCCAGCCCTTTTTATTTTTTATTTTTATTTATTTATTGCAGTAATGGGGATTGAACCCAGGGGCATTCTACCTCTGAGCTCCAACACCAGCCCTATTTTTTATTTTTTTATTTTTTGAAACAGGGTCTCGCTAAGTTGCAGAGGGCCTCACTAAGTAGCTGAGTTTGGCTGTGAATCCTCCTGTCTCAGTCTCCCAAGTACTGGGATCACAAGTGTGTGCCAACATGCCCGGCTTTATTTTTTATTTTGAAACAGGGTCTTGCTAAGTTGCTAAGGGTCTCGCTAAGCTCCTGAGGCTGGCCTCAAATTTGTGATTCCCTGTTTCAGCCTCCCAAGTACCAGGATTACAGGCATGTGCCACCATGCCTGGCTTGCTTCTCCATTTATAATGGGAACAGCCATTCTCATTTTCCTCCATTGACTATACAAATTCCTATGAAAAGTCAGATTTTTTGGAAGAAAATGCCACTTAAAATGTTATGTTGGTAGCACTAAAATTCAGATGATATTGTACATCAAAACTGGGAAGTTTTAATGGAAAGTTCCTTTTCTTTTTTGTTCTTTATTTTCCTTGTGCCAAGTAAGGTTTCTGAGTTAATAGTTGAAGAGGTCATTTCAAGAAATTAGTGTGTTCAGACCTTGCACTTGGAAGGTTCCTTGGCTAAAACCTGGCCCTGAAGTCATATCTATTCTCTTTGGACAGCTAACATTTTTGCTGGGTTGTTTGATATTATGGGCCAATCCTTGAAGGGGTCAGGCAGTGATAGATTTCTATCAAAAGCCAAGGACTTTATCTAAGAAAGTGTCAACCTTTCTCTAATTCATTTGGAAAGAAGGCCACACAGTGCAAGGAATAGATTTCCCTGTTTTTGTTACTAATTAAAATTGTTCCTGTTGGGTGCATGCCTATAATCTCAGTACTTGGGAGGCTGAGACAGGAGGATCACAGGTTCTAGACCAGCCTCAGCAACTTAGCGAGGACCTCAGCAATTTAGAGAGAGACTCTGTTTTAAAGTAAAAAATAAAAAGGGACAAGGGTGTAGCTCAGAGGTAGAATACCCCTGGGATCAATCCCTGATAACACCCCCACCAAAAAAAATTGTTCCTTTTGACTCGGAGACACCATCTAGACAACAGTGACTCTCACCTCTGGTTTCCCATGAGCATCACTCCAGGGGTTTAAGAAAAAAAAATCCCCATGTTCAGGCACCATCCCAGAAAAACAAGTCAGACTTTCTGGGGACAGAACCCAGGCATCGTTACTGTTTGAAGCTCCTCTGCATGTATCATGGTGCGTCCAGAGTTGAGAACCACCAATCTAGAGATTGCAGTAGAGAATAACTTGGCCAAGACTGAAACCACAGAATAGTCCTCAACGTCCATTATTTTGTTCTTGCTTTTATTACCTTACTTTTCTAAAAGGGGACCTGTAATTTGAAGATGAACAAGACACACTAGCAATGAAGTGTTTAAAATTGGATAGCTAATCTTGTCAGCTACCCATGGTCCTCTCCAGGACCTTAACTGCACCACTGAGAGGGAATGGGAGACTCCTTCCTCCTAGCCTACACATTATAACATTATAAGACACATAAAAACAAGCATAAGATTCATCTGAGTCATCTTAGATGCTGCTGAAGTTCTTAGATATAGACAAAAAAAAAACACCCCTATTTAAATAGTTTCCCAACTTGAACATAAGCCCACTCGATAATGATAGGTCTCAGGAAGATAGTGGTTTCCCTATTCTGTCTGAAATTATAAAAAGGAAAGAAACCTCATACCTCAAGATATTCAAATAATTATACAAAATCATTTGTATCTACACACAAACAAAAATACACTCAGGCGATAGCAGTTGTAGAATCAAAGCTTTCAATTTCATTGTGTGGTGGATAGAAGATTGACCCAGGAGATAGAAGTGGCGTCTGGACTTGAGTTGACCCTGGCTAGCTGGGATGTTAAAATTTTCTTTTGCTTTCATTTAACTTCAGATTTCTCACTTAGAAAAATGCACGGATGATTCTGGCAAGCCAGATACCTTATCTGTGACTTCTAAGATCCTTATCCACTTTTCAAATCAATCCTGCTGTAAAGATGAGAAGTTCCAACTAGCTGTGGACTTGCTTTAGAAATATTCCAACTACAGGTCATAATTTTGGCTGGGTGAGTCGAAAGGAATGTTGATGTCATTTACTATCAATTGCATTTGTCCCCTTTTATGAGGAAGATAATGTAGACATTGGATTAAATTTCAAGGCTGTCTTAGAAAGACACATTACACAGAGAACTGGGGAATATTCTTTTCACTGATTATGTTACAGACAGTAATGTTTAACATGGCACATAAATCAGCAAAATAAATAAGCAAGAGTTGGGTATATTTTAAAAAGGAAACTTGCCATATACTTGGGTGTTTGAAATATAGTTGGTGCTCAACAAATATTTGCTAAATGGTGAGTGAATTTGAAACAATAAAAAGCAATTTCTTATTTTCAAAATGCTAATTTGAAGAGGTTCTAAAGATCAAAGTCTTTTGGTCATAAAATGTATTTTTGATTTAAATTGGGTTTCCTAAAATGATTAAAATTGGATGTAGTAAAATTGGAAAAAAACCTCATCACTGGACAGGAATGGCAATTTTTAATTACATAGTGCTTGGGCTAAGATACTGTGTAATGATTTTGAAAATCTTAAAAATTTGCAACAAGCTCTTTGAAGTATTTTTATCAAAGCCACAATCTTAATGAACAACTCTAAGGTAAATCTTTCTGCATGGGGTATACATCAGTAATCCTGATGAAATCAGTTATAATAAAGTTTGTGGCTATAAAGTTTGTTGAAATCTTGAAGAAAGTGAAAGTCACATTAATATTCTTATATGACCACTTGTTTAATATTTTCTAAAGGAAATGAATTTGGTCAAATGAGTATTTGATTCCTTTAGATTTTGTAACTATAACTGAGGAATCATGTGGAGATAGGAAGAGCTAGAAAATCTTTTGTCTGGCTAGTCCTCTTGTTTAAGATTAAAAAGAAAGGAGGGAATTATATTTAAATGTCTTCAACTGGGTACAGTGGCACACATCCATATTCCCAGTTACTACAGAGGCTGAGGCAGGAGGATCGCAAGTTTGAGACCAGCCTGTGCACATTGCTAGACCCCGTCTCAAAATAAAATTTAAAAAGGGGCTGGGGGTGTAGTTCAGTGGCAGAGTGCTTGCCCAGCATGCACAAGGCCATGGATTCAATCCTCAAAGGAAAAATGTCTTCTGCCCTTAATGATTGTAGACAGAGGAGGTGTGACCCCCGCCCCTGCTGAAAACATCTTGAAAATCTGGACCAAAACAAGCCAACGAACAAACCAAAACTGCTGAAAGATCCCAGAAAGCTAAAAGGATAGTGAAGAATCCGAAGGCAGGATCTGGAGGTGGGGCAAGCTGAGAAGTGATCCAGAGGCTGAGAGGCATGGTCACTTAATGGTTGTGAAGCCCCATGAAACCAGGGCATCAGGGATTGGTATGCAGACCCCAGCATGGTTGGGAAAGAGTTAGTATCCCCCAAGAAGCACAGAAAAGTGAATGGGAAGTTGATCCTTGTAGGTGATCCAGAATGTTAGTATTCCCAGGTCCTAGGTGAAGAAAATATAAATATGTCCTGGAGAGACAATATTATTATTCAAGGCCTTAAGTCTCTTCTACAAGAAATTTTGCAAATACAATATTCAGGGCATAATAATAAGAAAATAAAATCCAGACAAGAGACATGAATGAAAGCAGACAGGAATAACACAAAGAAAATAGACTTGCAAGGGCTCCAGATATTGGCATTAATAGATGCAGAAGGTAAAACAAATACACCCTGGTGAAGGTGGTAAAGGACAAGGTTGAGAATTTGGGAAGATGGAGAAACACTAAAAAAAAAAAAAAAAGACCTGGAACAGAATCTGGAACAGATTCCGGAACAAAATCTGGAACAGAAAATTTAACGACTGGATAAGAAACTCTTGGTAGTTGGACTTAACAGCAGATTGACATAGCTGATGAGAAAATTAGTGAACAGCCTGATGGGCTAAAGAAAATATCCAGAGTGAAGCTGGGAGAAATAAAAGGATGGGAAATCAGGATGAGGGTAAAAACCATGAGGATGAAGTAAAAACTCCACCTTAATTGTAGCTGAAGTTCCCTGTGGAGAGGAAAAAGAGAATGGCATGTGAGCAAAATTTGAATAAATTAGAGATAGGAACTCTCCAAAACTGATGAAATTTAGCAAGACACAAAGAATGCCTGTGATTCTAAAAAAAGATAGAAAATCATTTTTAGGCACATAATGCTAGTATTACTGAAAACCAAAGTTTAAAAACAAAAAAGTTAAGAAATGAAGTTGCCCTCAAAGACACAACAGTTGAACAATGGACAGAAATGATGGAAACTAGAAAACAGTGGAATCAGATATTAAAGTGCAGACAAAAGACAATTGCTGGCCTTAAATACTAAGCTCAGTGAAAATATACTTCAAAAATGAGGTAAAGAGCGTTCAGGCAAGCACTCAGTTTAGAGAATTTGTCATTAGCAGACATGGGCAAGTGGAGAGGGGATCCTAAAGGGTGGTCGTTAGATAGAAGGAAAGTGATTGCAGTGGAAGATTTCCTCCTGTCTAAAGGATGCTCAGGTGGAAGGTTGGAGATGAGGGTTGGAAATGAAGATGAAAGGAAAAAAAAGGCAAATTTAAATGAATATTGATTGAATAAAACAATAATAATGTCATGGATTCAGTAGGGTTTTGTTTTGTTGTGTGTGTGTGTGTTTTGAGATGGAGCCTCACTGTGCTGCCCAGGCTTATCTGAAAAATACTGGGCTCAAGCGTCCTGCCTGAATAGCTGGGGCTACAGACAGGCACCATCATGCCTGGCCTTGCTGGGGCTTTAGACAAACAACTAAAAATATGTAATATACATAGACACATGCATATAACTTGTTAAGGACAGATAGAAGGAGAGAAAGTGCTTTAAGGTCTTTTGTCCATTAGAGGATAAAAGCAGGAAGTAGTATGATTTAGATAAAGGATACATGTGGCTCCCTAAAGTCATCACTAAACAGATACATAACTTTTTAGCCAATGGGAAGGGAGCCAGAATAATAAAAATGTTTTTCCCCCCAATCAAATCTGAAAGGTAGGAAAGAAGCAAAGAGTAAAACAAAAACAAAACCATAGAACACGTAGGACAAGGGAAAAGCATTATGATAGTTGACTTAATCTAAAAGAACCAGACATTACATCAAATATAATAAATGGGTTAAAATTGTCAATTGTATAAGAATGAAATGCACGTCTATGGTATTTTAAAAGAAATATATCTAAAACATCAGAATACAAAAAAGTTGAATGTGAAAGGATGATAAACTGTTTGATGATCCAAGAAGATGTAGCCATTCTAATTTTATATGGATTAACATAGTCTCTCTCTCTCTCTCTGCTACAGGTATCTAACACCAGGAATAAACAAGGGGCATTGACATAGACCATCTTGATAGATGCACAGAACATATTTGATGGAAGTATTTGTGATAAAATCTGTGGGTAAACTAGGAATGAGGGACACCTCTTCAGTCTGATAAAGAGTAACTATGAAAAGCTTGCAGCAAATTCATGGTTTTCCTTTGAATTTTGGGCTAAGACAAGGATGATTGTTATCACCATTTTCATTCAAAATTGTGTTGGGAACTTCATAAACACGTAGAGACTGAATACCACACTGCTGAATGAGGAATGGGTAAAAGAAGAAATAGGGGAGAAATTAATAAATTCCTAGAAACAAAAGAAAACAGAGAAACAACATATCAAAATCTCTGGGACACCCTGAGATTTTGAGGAAATTAAGAGGAAATTAAGAGATTAAGAGGAAAATTCATAGCATGGAGTTCCCACATAAGAAGAACAGAAAATCGCCAAATAAATAACCTAATGACACACCTCAAAGCCCTTGAAAAAACAGGAACAGTCTAACCCCAAAGCTAGTAGAATACAGGAAATTATTAAAATTAGAGCAGAAATCAACGAAGTAGAGAATAAAAAAAATACAAAAAATCAACAAAACCAAAAGCTGGTTCCTTGAAAAAATAAACAAGATAGATAAACCACTAGCCAACCTAACCAAAAAGAAAGAGAGAATCAACCCAAATTACTAAAATAAGAGATGAGAATGGTGATATTACCACCAACAGCACAGAAATCCAGAGGATAATCAGAAACTACTTTGAAAAACTATACTTTGAAAAACTATATTAGAAGAACTAATCCCAATACTCCTCAATCTATTCCATGAAATAGAAAGAAACAGGACTCTCCCAAACACATTCTATGAAGCCAACATCACACTAATACCAAAACCAAACAAAGACAGCTCAAGAAAAGAAAACTACAGACCTATATTGTTGATGAACTTAGACGCAAAACTTCTAAACAAAATACTAGCAATGCGTATTCAAAACCACATCGCAAAAATCATACATCATGACCAAGTCGGGTTCATCCCAGGGATGCAAGGCTGGTTCAACATATGAAAAACAATCCATGTAATCCACCACATAAACAGAAATAAAGACAAAAATCACATGATCATTTCAATAGATGCTGAAAAAGCATTTGACAAAATCCAACACCCATTCATGATGAGAACACTGCAGAGAATTGGAATAGAAGGAACATACCTCAACATCATAAAGGCAATATACAATAGACCCACAGCCAACATCATACTGAATGGAGAAAAACTTCGAGAGTTCCCTTTAAAAACAGGAACAAGACAAGGATGTCTGCTGTCACCACTCCTTTTCAACATAGTACTTGAGACTCTAGCCAGAGCAATAAGGCAAGAGAAGGAAATAAAAGGAGTACAAATAGGAAAAGAGGAACTGAAACTATCACTATTTGCAGATGACATGATATTATACTTAGAAGATCCAACAAACTCAACTAAAAGGCTCATAGAACTGATCAACAAATTCAGCAAAGTGTCTGGATACAAAATCAATCTTAAAAAATCAGAAGCCTTTCTGTAGGCCAACCATAAATCCACTGAAAAAGAAATCGAGAAGACATTTCCACTCACGATATCCCCCAAAACAATAAAATACTTGGGAATAAACCTAACCAAGGAGGTAAAAGACCTCTACAAGGAAAACTATAAAACATTGAAAAAAGAAATTGAAGAAGATCTTAGAAGATGTAAAGATCTCCCATGCTCTTGGGTAGGCATAATAAATATCATCAAAATGGCCATTCTTCCAAAAGTGCTCTACAGATTCAATGCAATACCCATTAAACTACCAAAGTCATTCTTCACTGACATAGAAAAATCTGTCCTTAAATTCATTTGGAACAACAAAAAACCCAGAATAGCCAAAGTAGTTCTCAGCAACAAGAATCATGCAGGAGGCATCACAATACCTGACTTCAAACTATACTACAAAGTCAAAGTAATAATAACAGCATGATATTGGCACAAAAGCAGACACATAGACCAATGGAGCAGAATAGAAGACTCCGAAACAAACCCATACACCTACAGCCAATTGATTTTTGACAAAGGGGCTAAAAACACCCACTGGAAAAAAGATAGCCTCTTCAACAAATGGTGCTGGCAAAACTGACTAAACATATGCAGAAAAATAGAAATAAACCCCACTTTCTCACTTTATACAAGAGTAAATTCAAGATGGATCAAAGACCTAGAAATCAGACCAGAGACCTTGCAGCTACTCGAAGAGGGCATAGGCCCAACACTTCAACACATAGGCACAGGTAAAGACTTCCTCAATAAGACCCCAAAGGCACAGGAAACTAAAATGAGGATCAATACGTGGGACTGCATTAGACTAAAGAGCTTTTGTGCAGCAATGAAAACAATCAAGAACTTCAACAGAAAGCCAACAGAATGGGAGAAGACTTTTGCCAGCTACTCCTCTGATGGAGGACTAATATCTAGAATATACAGAGAGCTTAAAAAAATCACCACTAAAAAAAACAAATAATCCAATCAAAAATGGGCAAGTGAACTAAATAGACACTTCACAGAAGAAGAAATACAAATGGCCAATAAATGTATGAAAAAATGTTCAACATCACTAGCAACCAGAGAGATGCAAATCAAAACTACCCTGAGATTTCATCTAACCCCAGTTAGAATGGCAATCATTAAAAACACAAATAACAAGTGCTGGCGAGAATGTGGAGAAGCAGGAACCCTAATACACTGTTGGTGGGATTGCAAATTAGTGCAACCACTTTGGAAAACAGTGTGGAGGATCCTCAGAAGAATGGGAATGAACCTACCACATGACCCAGCAATACCACTTCTAGGCATCTACCCAAAAGAACTGAAACCAAACTACCAGACTAATACATGTGTATCTATGTTTATAGCTGCACAATTCACAATTGCCAAACTTTGGAACCAGCCAAGGTGTCCATCGACAGATGAATGGATCACAAAACTATGGGATATGTACACAATGGAATTTTATGCAGCCATAATGAAGACCAAAATTACATCATTTGCGGGGAAATGGAAGGCACTGGAGAACATTATGCTAAGTGAGATTAGTCAATCGCAAAGAGTGAAAAGTCGGATGTTCTCCCTAATATGTGGAAGCTAGGGAGAATGGGACTTAGAAGGGACTCCAGACAAAGAAGGAGAAAACTTTAGTTGAGTAAAGAAGGAGACCTAACTGAGGGAGATGGGAGGGGGGAAGAGGGAAATACACTAATGCACATGATGTGTATAAACAAACTTATCAGAGTCGATCACTATGCTGAGCATGGAAAGGAGGGAAGGGGGAGGGAATGGGGTGGGATTTGAGGGAGGGCTAAATGAGCAATGTGTGCATGCATGCTTCTGATACCCTGACACTTACCAAAATGTATAACTACAATGCACCAATAA
>PVJS01057444.1:0-12046 GCA_004027185.1 Glis glis | reverse complement strand
TTTATTTGGAAACAGGGTCTCGCTAGGTTGATGAGAGTCTCACTACTTGCTGAGGCTGTCCTCAAACCCGCAATTCTCCTATCTCAGCCTCCCAAGTACTGGGATTAATAGAGTGTGCCACCACTCCTGGCTTTATTTTTTATTCTGAAACAAGGTCTCCTAGGTAACCTTGCACTGGTCTGGAATCTTCCTGTCTCCACCTAACAATTACTGGTATTACAGACTTGTACCACCCAGCCTTTTTTATGTGTGTTCTGAAAACCATAAATAATCTTAGCTTATTGGTACAGATCTTGCAATCTCCCTGTTTGGAAAGGAAGATAGAATGGGGTAAAAAACTGCCTTGGAAAAGAAATACAATGGAAATCTGATATGCAAGCAGTGGTGGTTTTGCAAGAAATCCTTCTCATAGGATTTTGGTCCACCGAGGAAATAAAATGTTTTTCTCTTGTAATAAGTTTGATTTTTAAAAATAGCAATTCACTAAGAACCAAATATATTCTTAAAATTTAAGAACATTTCTTAAAAATGATTCTTAGAATCAATAATCAACTGAGTTTTTAAAAAACAGTCTTTTTCAAGATTTTTATTGCAATGTTGGAAAGTGAACACAGAGCTCCACAGACACTAAACAAGCTCTCTATCACTGAGCTACTTCCCCAGCTCAATAGTCAATTGATTTTGATTTTTGTGAATGGTTAATTGACAAAAAGACAGCTTAGGTAGCTTCAGGTAGGGAAACTGTAACACATTGTCAACAGAAAAAGGGTTTTGGTTTCTTGATAACAAAAGATTTATGATGTTGATTATTTCACAATGTTAAATAAAACACAAGACTAATAGAAAAAAAATGAGAAAAGGTGATTGCTTGTAAAGTACTTTAAATAGAAAGTTGCTGCCTCCTGCCAGAGTCAGCAAATCAATATCAAGTGTGCCTCTCATTAACCTCTACCTCTCTCGCTTCTGAGGCACCAGCCTTCAATAATAAATTGGACTACGTTACCAAAGACCCGACAGAAAGAATGCATTTGAGCTCATCTTCTCATTTTGTTACTCATTTGTTTCGTTTTCATTAGAAAAATACAAGAGCATCATTTATTGAGATCTTACTGCATATTGGCCATTATGCTGACACTTTTCATGCATAGTTTCATTTAATCCATAAATAGTTCTGTGTCTGACACATGATTAAGACCACATACCTTGGGTGAAGTAAAATTGAGTGTGAATTACTGGACAAAGGATATAGCAGTGGTGTAAAAGGAGTCTTTATATCAATATCCATTAATTGCTAGTAAAATTAATTAATTTTATTTTTTGTGTTACTGGGGTCAAACCCAGATGAGTTCTATAATTGTGTTACACCCCAGCCCTTTTATTTATTTATTTTTTATTTTGAAACAGAGTTTTGATAAGTTACTGCATGCTGGCCTTTAACCTTCAATTTTCCTGTCTCAGCCTTCCAAGTACTGGGATTACAGGTGTGTGCCACCATGCCCAGCTAGTAAGAAATAATTTTTTTAACTTTTTATGTTCATTTATTGGTGCATTGTAATTATACATTTTGATATATGTCAGGGTATGAACATCATACATGCACACATTGCACATTTAGCTCTCCCTTCAATCCCACCCTATTCCCTCCCCCTTCCCTCCCTTTCATGCTCTGGATAGTGATTGAGTCTTATAGGTTTGTGTATGTACATCATGTGCTACAGTAAGAAATAATTTTGAAGTAGATTTTTTTTTTTTTTGCAGTACTGGGGATTGAACCCAGGGGCAGTCTACCAACGAGCTACACCCCCAGCCCTATTTTTTTTATTCTTTATTTTTGAAACAGGATCTCACTAAGTTGCAGAGGGCCTCACCAAGTAGTTGAGGCTGGCTGCGAACCCGGATTCTCCAGTCTCAGCCTCCCAAGTACTGGGATTGTAAGTGTGCACCACCACACCAGGCTTTTGAAATAAATTTTAAAAAATTATTACTCTGTCTCAGCTTTAACAAGTGCAAGATAAACAAAAGATCTCTATTAAGGCTCTTTACTTCATTTGAATTCCCAGGAATGTGTGACTCCTACTGTTGCATTTTACAATAATCTTGAGGAAATACACTTCCATGTCATAAAGGTTCAAATAAAGGGAAGTTAATATAGTTAAACAATATTGTGGATAGGAAATTAAAAAGGCAAAAGCAATGAATGTATATTGATCATGCTTTTAAAAACCCATCAGTCAATTGACCATGTCTATTAAAGAGAGATGCCCAACAGATAATAAATTTCAAATGCAGAAATCTTTTCTTGAGAAGAAAAGGATCACAATACATTTGAATAGAAAAGAAATAAAATATTATCTGTGCTTGACATAAAGATATCTTGCAGTAACCCTCTTAAATGTGCTGATTAATCCATTTACCAAAACTGTTTTTTATGCAAAGGTTTATGGCAATATATTTCATGATAAAAATGTGTGCATATGTGAGTTTATATATGTATCAACACACACCTACATTACATACAATACAGCCACAAAGGTATAAATATGTGAGATGCTAATAAATAAAAACAGAGACCTGTTTCCATGTAAATATTAGTATGAAAGATCTTTTAAAATAAGAAATAGTTTCCTCTGTGCTACACCCCCAGCCTTATTTTATTTGTATTTTGAAACAGGTTCTCACTAGGTTGATGAGGCTGTCCTCCAACCTGTGATCCTCCTGCCTCAGCCTCCCAAGTACTGGGATTATAAGCATGTGCCACCATCCCTGGCTCAAAAATATAAAATTTTAAATGAGATTTTTGTGAACTGACTCCAACACTCTAAATTATAGCTTGTTTTCATATAGTTGTTGACCAGCTATATTAATCATATTTGTATATGTATTACTTTTCAATGTTAATATAATTTTAATATTTTGCATAAGACTTAAATATTTTAGATAGAATATGTATGTAATTCATGTGATTGCAAAATAAAAGAATAATTAAATTTGTGAAGTAAATGCTAAAAGAATGGCATTGTTCATATTTATCTAAGACTGACATTTACTGCCTATTGTCTGCTTTTTAAAACAACGTAGAATAATTCACAAATGAACTCATTTTGCAATATCATTTGACCTAACATTTCTTTAGTATTTCCTTTCATAATGACATTAGACAGATATTGTTGGAAAATCCATTGCAGAATTTGCTAAGGAACACATCTTCTAAAGCATTAGCATTATTATAGATCAAGGAAAGCTTTGATTTAAGAAAAATAAGTAAAGCTACTCATTCTCTTAGTAATACAATGATAATAGCAAATGTAGGGCAAACAGAATGAGGAAATCAAAAAATATTTTGTAATTACTTACTCTCATAATGAATCTTGAAACCATTATTGGAACGGCTGTTGTCTGTTGTAAATAGAAGGTATATAAAATTACTGCTACTAAATAGAAACTGGGGCACTTGTGTGCCATTATAAGATCCAAGTAAGGGTGACAGAAGATTTGGCCCATCGTGAACTTCCAGAACATCATAGTTCAGTTCAGTCTGAAATCTAAGATTGAGACACAGGTGAAAATACATTTATTAGAATAATGCAGTATAGGAAAATGATGCTTTATATTATTTAAATTATTGTTTAAAATGTTTAATACTTTAATATTTTGCTTTAGCTTATCTAACATCTAAGGCATCAGTTAAGACCCTGTCATTTTTAAACACAAATATTATGAACTCTTATTCTTATGGAAATTTTGTTGAAAATGTATGTCTATATACATATTCATTAGTAAAACATCTTTCAAATGTTATGGATTACCTCTAGTAAATAATGGCCTGTTCATTAACTAAGCATATTTTTGGAAATACCTATAGTTTCTGTCTATATTCCTATGGAAAAATATGATTTATATTCATTTTCAATCAGATATTAGATTCTCATTTTAATAGCACATAAATTTAAATCTGACATCTTTTTTATACATATCTTCAGACAAATTTGTTTTGGCCATTACATTTTTATATAGTTTATATTTAAAAATAATAGTTCTACTTATAAGTAGGTAACAATAAACAGAAGTTCTAATGATAAGTAGGCAATAACCAATAATGATGTGTTGGTATTTACTATGCACCTGAAGCTCTGCTAAATTGATCTGTATTAGTTCACTCAGTCCTCCCACCTACCCTATAACATAGCTCTTGTTATTACATCCACTTTGCAGGGAAGAAAACCAAGGGATTTAGAACTTAAGTTGTATCCTATTTTCTTAAATGGCAGAGGGAATCTTCAACACAAGTTCACCCTAACAACTATGCTATGTTGGTTGGTTTTATCTTTAGGTTTTTGGTTGTTCTGTTGCTGTCTTCAATTTTTGAAATGATGAAAATCATTTTATACATGCAATAAATAAGAGTCACTTTTAACATGCATAACATACATATTAATAAACTGGCATTTTGTGCTCTTTCCTTGCACTTCAAGGTTGTGTGACATTGTGAATCTGGATTAGAAGTCTAAGCTGGGTAACGCTTTACATGCACCCATGGAAAGGTGAGCATCTTATTGCTTTGCCCACAATGATCCAGCAGCTTGGGAAACTCTTTTCACCAAGGTTTCCTATGCATGCTTCACTTTCAGCTTAAATATGTTGATGGGAAGACATCCTGTGGTCTCATGATGTAGGCTAGTTCTACTGTATTGCCACAATTTACTATGCCTTTTATGACACTAACCACCTTTGTGTTTGCTATTTTGACAACTCTCTATTAAAAGTTTGTAAGTTCCTTGAGGTCTATCGAGAGTGTCTATTTTTGTCAATGCTTTGCATGTAGTAAACATTAAATAAATATTTACTAGATCAGTAAAGGAATGAATATTTTTAAATTTAAACATATATTTAGAATAGTTATCAGTTTTGCAAAAAATGGGCTCAATATAATTGGATGTTTCGGTATTAACCGTGCATTTTCATACATTTAAGATGTGTCATCCAATACATTTTCAGTATGTTATTTCTTTAATTGTCTCCTGTACGACTCAGAAAACAATTTACAGTTTGAAATGCTCACTAAATTTCAGAGAATCGCTTTTACTATCATACCTATCAGTCTTCTCTAGCATATGATTCAAGATTAAACCACATTATTCCTCAAAACAAAACAAAACTGAAACCTAGTCGACAGATGCCTACAATTAAATAAATGCATAAAAAACTTAGAAACTATTTCAATATATTATCAATCTCTGGTATGATTATGAAATGTCATATAAGTGGTCAAAATTAAGTATATAATTTAATGCTATTTTTAAGTAACAATTGAAATATCTTTAAATTTCTATTAGTAAGCAATATACTTAGTAAAATGCATGAATTTTACATATATCTTCTAATTTCACAACCTGAAATACATTTTATTTTCCTTTAAAAATTCTATAATAATACAGTGTAGGGGAGGAAAGATATAAGAACACACTAAGTCCATTAAATAAATGATCAGGCAATTCAGCATTGTGTGGGCATTATTTGATTGCTTTGTAGTTGTCTGTTGTGAATATTGAAACTGAAGTTTCACTTTGATAGCTAGTCATCTGACAGCAGCCAAATTAAAATGCACAGAAGAATCAGGGATTACTTAGAATTGAAACATAAAGAGACTTAATTCTTAATAGAATAGCAACATTAACTGGTGACACAGAGAACATTGTTCAGTAGCAGAGAATCTTTAGAAAGCAAATCATTAAAGATTTGCTCTAAGGAACTATAAAAATATAACATGCAAAATGGGATAAGGTTACACAATAAGTTGAATTTTATTCATTTTGTGTATTAAGGTAGTTACATAAATTTCTCATGAATTGCCTCAATCTACTGTTCATTTGTAACATTAAATTTGTTGTTTATGACAAAGGAATATTGGAGAATCACTATATGGTTTTAAACATGAACTTGGACCACATCTTATTCATTTTTATTATCTCCAAAATACATTCTTAGTGTAATCCAAACCTATTCTGAGCAAACTGAAATAATCCTCATTAACTTTTTTTTAAATTCTCTGAGACCAATACTGATAGATTTTGGTCAGGGAGCTGAAAACAGGAAAATAAAATGAAGGATATGTTTTGAATGACAGATAGTAAAATGAGTTTCTCTTAAGGTGGAGTTAGGAACTGCCAGATACTGAGGAAATAAAAATTATTTTGCAGATCTGAGAATAAGACTTGTTAAATGTTTGTATATGTTAGGAAGAAGTAAACAGTTTGAAAACCATGTGTTTATTTTTGCTATTGTTATTTTGTTTCGTATTTGATAGAAATCATATTCTTAAAATCTCATTGACTTAACTCTGCCTGACTTATTCTCAAGGAGACAATTAATTACTAATATATCTATAAATAACATTTTATTTTATTTCTGTAGATTAATTCTAATCAATTGCTATATTTTAGAATATACCGAAAAAATAAAAGAGCTATGCCACCATCTTAATTATATTATTTGACTTTTAAAGAATTAATTTCAACCAAGTTAAAGTTACCCATGAGTAGTAGGAAGTAAGTGACATAACTCTACAGTAAATACAATTCATTATTTGGATCCAACGTCTACTGAAATATCTTAGAATGAAAGGAAATATTAAAAGACCTGAAAACCAGTATTCATACAATAGTTTGGCTAGAAATCAGAAAGGAATTAGGTTTTTATCATGAATCCAGTATGTGTTAGATACTTCTAAATGATATCCCATTTCTTAAAATTGTCTTTGGAGAAAAATGAAGCATCAGGATATTATAAGATGAGTATACAAGGAAGTAGTAGACACATATATGTCTGATTGCAAAGTAATGATTTTATCCACTAATTAGTAAAATGCATTTGTGTGTGTGTGTAAATGATTTTATATACTAATCAGTAAAATGCATTTGTGTGTGTGTGTGTAAAGTAATGGTTTTATCCACTAATCAGTAAAATGCATTTGTGTGTGTGTGTGTGTGTGTGTGTGTGTGTGTGTGTGTAAAGTAATGATTTTATCCACTAATCAGTAAAATGCATTTGTGTGTGTGTAAAGTAATGATTTTATCCATTAATCAGTAAAATGCATGTGTGTGTGTGTGTGTGTGTGTGTGTATGTGTGGTACTGGGGACTGAACACCTGGGGGAATTAAACCTCTGATCTATACCCCAGCCCTATTCTATTTTTTATTTGGAAACAGGCTCTCACTAAGTTGCAGAGGGCCTCACTAAGTTGCCGAGGCTGGCTGCAAATCTGCTGTCCTTCTGTCTCAGCCTCCCAAGTACTGGGATCACAGGCATGCACCACCACACCCAGCACATTTATTTTTTAACCTGATGGAGTGCCTTGCTCATACCTTTGCTACTGAGTTACTACTAACCATGCCGATGGCTGGGTAAAATGAGGATTATTTTAGAGATCGATTTTCCAAAAAAGTACATGAGTATGGATAACACTCAAGGAAAGCCTTAAGTCCTTACAGGGTCTTTAGGAAAGAAGAAATGGAAGAAGGTATTTAAATAAATTTTCCTTCAAACAACTGCAAATCAAGAATCGTACAGGAGTGTGTGTGTGTGTGTGTGTGTGTGTGTGTGTGTGTATGTGTGTGTGTGTGTGTATGTGTGTGTGTGTGTGTGTAGAGCCAATAGCGGGCTCAAGACCCAGAAGGAACATTTCAGTTTAGAACATTTAAGGTATTAAAAGTTTGGGAACTGGGAGCATAGCTCAGTGGTAAAGTACTTGCCTAACATAAGTGAGATCCTGTGTTCAATCCTCAGCAGGAAGAAGAAGGAGTAGAACCTCAGTTATATAATTCAAAGGAAATACTGATATGGTTGGTTTCTGGTTTCTGTTTGTTCTAAAATACTGATTATACCACTGACAAATTCTTAAGGCATTCTTCCATCTGATTTTCCCAGTGTTTGAGCTAATTAGCAAGAAATAGTTTTTTAGATGATTGGTATCAAGGAGGTGAGGGGCTGTGAGATTTGTAATTTAATAAGATGCAGCTGACAAGTCCTGTTTGGTGATGTTCCTGGGGACAATCCAAAATATTTGGACTCTTGGGAATCGTTCTTCATCCCAGCCCTTTTGTTTAACTACACGACTGATTATTGTCACTGTGCACAAATCCAAGTAGTGGAAGTTACTTTTCAATATAGCTTTCTTGCTTCTAGCCTAATGTTAAAAATGTGTGTCTTGTTAAACACCTAAGATAGTGGCAAAGTAAAAACTACGAAGTAACTATATGTATAGAAAATCTATTAGGTTTCTGTCTATTTGTATAGTATGACATAAAGTGGCTGGAGGGATGTCAGTAGGAAGGTAAGTTTGGGATGATCTGAGTTGGAATATATGCTTTTGAGTGTACATAAATTCACTTTGGGCAATTCTAAGCGTACGTAAACAAGATAGGTAAAGAAGCCCATGTTGGCCAGCCTGTTAGGGGGAATAAGGATATATGTTAAGCATTTTGGACAGAAAAATATTTCTTTAAACTGAAGTCCAAAATCTAAAGTTAAAGTTTGCATGCTCTGAATTGCAGGCTTCACTTTGCAATCAAACTAGGAGAAGGAATCAGAGCCAGAAGTAGAAAAAAAGAGAGAGAAGGAAAGAAACTCTACAAATTATCTGAAAATTTAAGTAGTAACTAGACTTCCCTCTGTATGTGGGATGGGGTTGGGGTTCACGCCTTTAGATTTGGATATTGAAGGACAATGACCAGTGAGAACTATGTGGGTGACAGATGCTAAGACTGATAGGAACTTAATGAAATGTGAAAATTTTAAATTACATTTTCGTTATCACTTCTGATGCAAAACAATATTAAATCCAAATCAGGAAATACTGAAGTCATGTATTTGGCATATATGTATTCATTTAAAATATAACAAGTATAATGGATTGACAAATGTGCTTCACATGTACTGCTCTAAATTTAACAAATTAAAAATATGGACTAAATTTCTGTTCTATTGTCCCAAATCAATACAACTTTTAAAAGTTATTCAATGATATAATCAAAATATCATGCTATATCATGCATTCCAAACCAAATAGAATTATCTGTAATAAATTGAAGTTGGTTAACTTGGGTTACTTTTGGTTAATTTGGTTTCCTCATTCATGGAACAATATTTGATGAAGATCTGATAATGAATAAATAAGATGCTTTTCAAGCTTTTTAAAATCTCTATGGCGACACAAGCCATGTCAATCCCCTGAACAGAGGCTATGGTTTTGACATAAAACAAAGCCTGCCAAATTACTCCAACTAAAACCTCTTTTTAAATCTGTAGACTATTGTTTTGGGCTAAACTGTTTCTCAAAATTCATATGATGAAATCTTCTCCTCTCCGTTAAGTCAGAATGTAATCATGGAAAAGGGGCTGTTAAAGTACTATTAAGCTAACCTGAAACCATATGAGTGGACTCTAATATGTACGACTGACATGCTTATAAAAAGAGATGAGGATACAGACACACAGGAAGAGAAGAGCATGTGAAGATAGAGAAGAAGCTTACTATAAGCCAAAGAGAGAGCTCAAAGAAATACTCTTATCAACACTTTGATCTCAGACTTCTTGCCTTCAGAACTGTGAGAAAATAAATTTCTGTTATTTAAGCCACCTAGTCTGTGGTATGTTGTTATGACAGCCCTCGCAGACAGGCATATTAAGGTTGTGGAGGTCATACCAGAGGATCCTATAAAAGTTCAATACTTCACACCTGTTCAAAACAGAATTTGGATTTATTTTTCCATACACATTTTTTTCCTTCCTTCCTTCCTTCCTTCCTTCCTTCCTTCCTTCCTTCCTTCCTTCCTTTCTTTCTTTTCTTTTTCTCTTTCCTTTTCTTTCTTTTTCTTTCTTTCTTTCTTTCTTTCTTTCTTTCTTTCTTTCTTTCTCTCTCTCTCTCTCTCTCTCCTCTCCTCTCCTCTCCTCTCCTCTCCTCTCCTCTCCTCTCCTTTCCTTTCCTTTCCTTTTGTGGTTCTGGGGATTACCCAGGGACATTCTGCCAAGATATTTCCTTTTTATTATTTTTTATTTGGAAGGAGGGTTTTGCTAAGTTACTGAGAGCCTCGCTAAGTTGCTGAGGCTGGCTTAAAACCTGTGATCCTCCTGTCTCAGCCTGCCAAGTACTCGGATTATAAGTGTACACCACCATACCAGGCTTCCATACATGTTTTAACGCTAGTCTGGATAGAGTAAATCAGTGAAGGACTTCTTGAGTAAGGGAAGGGTCAAGTTAGACTTGTTAAAGTCAATAATTAGATCATAATCAAGAGACTTTGCTGTATTTTAAGTGGATCCAATGCTTTAAAAGTTTTTTTTTAATTTGTTTTTTTAAGAGGTCGGAAGATGAGGGGAGTCAATAATACAAGTGGAAAATTGTATAGATAAATCTGTCTTGATTTGTGGAGAATGGGCCACTAATAGAAGCTTCATTCTTTTAATTTTTTAAATTTGTATATGTGTAATCTCTCTCTTTTTTTATTGGTGCATTGTAATCGTACATCTTGATGGGTTTCAGGGCGGTAGAAGTATACATGCACACATCGGTCAATTAGCCCTCCTCCAATTCCCACCCCTATTCCCTCCCCCTTCCCTCCTTCTCGTGCTCAGCATAGTGTTGACTTTGATAAGTTTGTGTATGTACATCCTGTGCATTAGGGTGTTTCCCTCTTCCCCCCTCACATCTCCCTCAGTTAGGTCGCCTTCTTTACTCATCTAAAAATATTCAGTATTAGAGTTTTTCATGATATAGTTGATTTGATTATTAATATTAATTTTCCTAGGGAAAAATGTCAACTGTAAAATCACTAATTCACACTGACGACCTAAGCACTTTTTTAAGACCTGTAAATGTAGTTATGTGGACAATGTGTGTAAGGGTCTTAAGCTGCAATACAGTATCAATTTGAATGTGTTTTCAAATGCTTTGCCTCTTGAAGTCCAGCAGAGCAGAATTACAGGCCCTTCAAAATAAGGGACAACTAAACCCATTAAGTTAAAAGGTCACTTATTCATATCTCAGTACTGTGTATATACATAAGCTATAAAAGGATAGTCTTGCATATTTCAATAGTACAGAAACAGCATTAAACAAATAGAAAATTAACTTGAAAACAAGCTGAAAGGCTAAAAGGAGGCAATTGGTCTGAAGCATTCACAGCACAACAATTGACTGTTACAATAAAATTACGCCAATTTGTTAAGGAAACAGAGAATGTCAACTGGTCTTTTACATAAGATTTTCTTTAAAAGGTAGAAAAATGTTTGCAGAGACCTTTCAAATGTAATTTTGATAGAGTGTCCGGGTTCAGCTTCAATAACCCACTCACAATTCAAAGAGTCTTTATAGTAACCCGGCCATCCTGGTGAGAGAATCACTCCACTTGGAGCTGAAAAGTGGCCACCACATGGAGCTGCAAGAGAACATCAGAGAACAAGAACAGAACTTTTAGAATAAGTTGTATAAATTATTTCTAATATCAACTATAATTTTTAATGAATCTCTGTATATAATTATTAAATACTAGTTAGTGATATTTGTGTGTATGGTATTGGGGATTGAAACCAGGGGCATTCTACCCCTAAGCTATACCCCCCGCCCTATTTTATTTTTATTTGGAAACAGGGTCTCGCTAGGTTACTGAGAGTCTCACTATTGAGGCTGTCCTTGAACCTCTGATCCTCCTCTCTCAGCCTCTCAAGTAAGTACTAGGAGTATAGGCATGTTCCACCACGCCTGCTAGTTAATGTTATTTTTGAAAGTAAAAGTAAAGCCGGGCATGGTGGCGCACGCTTGTAATCCCAGTACTTTGGGAGGCGGAGACCGGAGGATCGGGGTTCGTGGCCAGCCTCAGCTCTCTCCCTGTCTCTCTCTTTCTCCCTGTCTCTCTCTCTCTACTTAGTGAGGCCCTCCGCAACTTCGTGAGACCTGGTTTCAATATAAAGTATAAAAAATAGGGCCGGGGGTGTAGCACAGAGGTAGAACACCCCTGGGTTCAATCCCCGGTACCGCAAAAAAAAAAAAAAA
>PVJS01057443.1:0-12049 GCA_004027185.1 Glis glis | reverse complement strand
TGATGCCCCATAGACCCAACGTCCCTGGCTGCCACTATCCATCTTTCCATAGTATGGTTTTTTAATCCCGCACAGGCGAGCTTGTGGTCTGGTGTCATCCCCTCCCACACCAACATCTTAACAAATCGGTCCCGAAGGGACCCGGATGGGAACTTCCTTTTTAAGCTACTGTTAACCCTTTCAATAAAAGTAGGCAGATTCTCCCCAGGCTTTTGGGTGATGCCTGATATGGGAGGCTCAGGGGGCCCATCATCTAATTTTCTCCAGGCGGCCAGCGCGGCCGTCCGCACTTGGTCTTGATATGGGGGAGCAATAGCCGCCTGTTGTAAACCAGTAGAGTATTCATCGGCAGTTCCACTGAGCATCCCGTAAGTCAGGGGTACAGGAGGCAGGGCATTTTGGTTTCTCTCCCCCTGGACTCGACACTCCTCTTGGTAGTAGGCCGTCCACTTTAAAAACAAAGGGCTCGGAAGGACAGCTTTGGCCAGGTCCCTCCAGTCTCGAGGGACTAAGGCTTGGTGGGCCATGCCCTCAACTAGGGTATCAGCCCAGGGAGAGTTAGGCCCATCCTCAGCCACAACCTTTCGCAATTCTTTGAGGTCTTGGGGCTCCCAAGGGTACCACGCCGCAGGGCGGTTTCTCCCAGGGTTTACATTAACTGGGAATAAGTCTACGGGCTCGGAGGTATCCTGGCCCCCGGCATAGGGTGGGGGTGCGGACGGGGTGGAGAAAGGGTTTGTAGAGGAGGAGGAGGAGGAGGGAGGATTTTCTCTAGCAGGCCAGGGGGCAGCCCTGAAAGGATCCAAGGATGGGTAGAGGGTCTGGGATTTAGGCTGAGATTTAGGCTGCTCAGGGGTAGAAGGAGGCTCGGGGGGTATAGATCCGGCCTTTGAGATTTTTTCAGTATGGGTCTCCTTGGGGGGCCGAGGAGGGAAGCACCCCTTGAGAGCGGAAATGGTCGGGAGAACTCCCAGAGGGGGAATTTCTCCCTGATTTATCTGAGCCTTTTTTATGAGGGTTTCTATTCTGTCCCAGGTCTCCCAATCAAAAAGATTACCAGCAGGAAGCCATGGGGCAACCTTGAGCAGACACTCCCAGGACTGGGCTGCCTGAGAATCAGAAAGATCTAACCCTCGGCTTTTTAAAAGAAGTCTAAGGGACTGAAGGGCTGGGTCAGGTTTAGAATTCGACTTCCCCATGTTCTATGGGTGTGCGCTCGCTTTCGGAGACCGCCTACCTGTCAGCGTTTTTGAAGTAGGGGGAATATTCCTCACACGTTTCGTCTCGCACGCCTCACACGTTCCACACGCTACGCCTCGCACTCCACGCACGCCTCGCCACGATTGGCCTCACATGGGGCACCAGCCTCTCGGGTCCCGCCCGAGAGTGACGCGGACTGACAGGGAAAAGTGAGCGCCGCGACTCGAGAAGCACTCACCACGAGCCGGGAGAATATGTCGAGCAAATCTCGTTTATTTAGGAAAACAGGGCAGTTTTAAAGTGAAACCCATAAAGGAATCCCCAGGCAGTAGGGTGTGGCCCAATGGCACGCAACGGGTCGGGTCATACACCTCCTATAATCTATCATAGCCCTCTTGAGGCTAGGTGGGGCGGGTCTGCCAGCGCCATCTTTGCTATTGATATGCTGAATCGCTGAATTGCTGAATCGCTGCCACGTGGAAGAGGCCCGGTACTCTAGAGCAGGCCTCTGCTAGTTCACCGGGCCCTTTCATGGCACCGAGTAAAGGGCCCCGCAGTATTCCTGTATTAGTCAGCATTCTCACAGCTATAATCTAAAGAATTGACCATGTAACTTAGAGAAAGGAAGATTTACTTGCTCGTGGTTTCAGGTTCAGTCCATGTGAGGCTGGGGACTGCAGATGTCAGGGCATGGCTACAGGAAACTGAGAGAGGGAGAGTGCAAGGCTTCATTCTTCACATCATGGAGGCTGGAAGCAAGAGAACCAGTGAGGGGAGGAGGAGCCATATATAATCCCCAGGTACCCACCTTTTCCAGCCACACCCTACCAGTCCAGGACACCACCCACATAAATCCATTAGAGCAGATTTATCCACTGCTGGGATTACAACCCTCATGACTTAACTCTATCAACCCTGGGTATTAATAAATTATCTCTTTAGGGGATACTCTATAACTAGCTCTAACAAATCCATTGAGTGGATATAATTTTTCAATGATTATAATTTTCAATGTTTTATTTTCTTTTCACTTAGATTGTTTTCAAACTCCTGCTCTCCCCCAAGAAAGTTATAATAAATAAATTTATAAAGTTATAATAAATAAATTTGGGCATAAATTACTTCACATGTGTGTAGATAAATGTGTAAAGGTATTTATTAGAAGTAGAATAGCTCAGTTAAAGAAATATACACAGTTTGAAAGCATATGCACACAAGCTTTCAGATGGAGTTTAGATTGTGTTTCTGAACTTTAGGTGTGCTTGCTGATTTGATAATTGCAAAGCACAGTATATATTTAGTTTAGCTGCATTTATTACTTTATGAGTTAGATGAGGAATATTTCATAGGCTTAAAAGCCATTTATGTTACTTTTTTTTTAAATGAATGTTTATATCCTCTGCCCATTTTGGGGGGAAGATAGTTTGGTTTGGTTTTCTTTATGTATAAATAGATTAAAAATTTCTAAAATGAGCTAAGGTACTTTTGCTAGATTATAATTTTTATATTTATTATTACATGGTATGTATTTTATTTTGGTCTTTCATGACAAAGGGCTCACAAAACAGGCTCTGTATGAATCAATCACCTACTATATTCTAGACCTGTGCAGTAATTCATTTCTACCCTATATGTATATGTGTGTGTGTGTGTGTATGTGTGTTACATATATATTATACATGTTCTCCAATATATTTATATATATTGGAGACATAATGTGATTATGCATTATAGTGAGATTCAAAGTAGTACAAACATACATGTACACTTTACTTGGTGTATATACCTCTGTATACTCACTTTCTCCCTTCCTCCCCATACATGTTAGTGAGATTGGTAGTGACACATTTATGGATGTAACCTTATTATTATTTTTAGTATTAGAGTATTGAATCCAGGGGCTTTCAATCTCTGAGCTATACTCCCAGCCCTTTTTTATTTTTTATTTTGAAACAAGGGCTCACCAAGTTGCTGAGGGCCTTGCTAAGTTGCTGAGGCTGGCCTCAAACTTGAAATCCTCCTATCTTAGCCTCTGGGATTACAGGCATGTGCCACAGTACCTGGCATGTAACCTTATTTGAATAGTTCCTGTCCTCAATTATCATTTTTCCCCCTCCACCCTCCCTCACCCAATCCTCTTCCACTATTTTACTATTTTCTCTCCTCAACTGACTTCAGTCACTTTTGCTTCCTATTTTTGTTTTAGCTTTCAAATAAGAGAGAAAACATATGACCCTTAACTTTCTGATACTGGCCAATTTCACTTAGCATGATCTTCTCTAGTTCCATCCATTTTGCTGGAAATGACATGCTTTTATTCTTCTTTATGGCTGAGTAAAATTCCATTGTGTGTATATACCACATTTTTCATTATCCATTCATCTGTCAATAAACATCTAAGTTGGTTACATATTTGACATTTGTACAATTTTATATCAGCTTTATACATGAAGATGCTACTTGAATTTCTAGTGAAATGGGGGTTTCTCCTCTTACAGGGTTCTTGTCCAGTGGATTTCTAATGAAGTCCAAGGATTAATGAAGGGTATAGAAATATGAAAGTTTATTTTAAGTCAAGTAAAGATAAAAGGCAAAAACAGCTTTCTCCTCACATGGGGGAAGAGTTTACTGAAAAAGAGTAACCACCAAAGCTCTTGGGAGATGGACTTTTATTTATTATTTATTTATTTTTTGCACTACCGGGGATTGAACCCAGTGGCTTCTACCTCTGCGCAACACCCCCGGCCCTATTTTTTATACTTTATTTTGAAACCGGGTCTCACGAAGTTGTGGAGGACCTCACTAAGTAGAGAGAGAGAGAGAGAGAGAGAGAGAGAGAGAGAGAGAGAGACAGGGAGAGAGAGAGAGAGAGAGAGAGAGAGAGAGCTGAGGCTGGCCGAGAACCTGGATCCTCCGGTCTCCGCTTCCCAAAGTACTGGGATTACAAGCATACGCCACCATGCCCGGTGGAGATGGGCTTTTAAACTTTATTGAGGTTCCCCATCTGGTCTTTTATGATTGGTCAGAATTGGGTCTTGGGGAACCAATGTATTTTGACCAATTTCAATCCTTAATGTGAATTGTTACCTTGTGAGCTGGTGGGTCCTGATCTCCTGGTGGCCACTGGTCTCTCACCTCCCCCACCTCACAGAAGGTGATACAGATGGCCTTTTTAAGTCCCTCCTGTTCCCAGGTCCTCTGTCCTGCCTCACTAGTGATTAACACTTTACCTCTGTCCTTGAATTGTGTTATAGTTTCTAACTTCTATGGATGCCTCAAAAAAACAAACAAACAAACAAATTGCAGATGTTGTTGTATTGGTCCCAATCCAGAAGGTTAATAAATATATTACTTCAATTCCAGTCAATGGAAAATGCATTCTCTTTTTTTATTTATGACAATTTTTGCTTGTTATTTTATAAACATAATTGTTCTTTTCTTTTTTGTGTGTTCAGATGATATTGAGGGAGATTTGAAAAGTTGGAAAATGATTGGGAAGATTTTTGGCTATAATTTTAGAGAACTCTTCTCTCTGTATTTAAAATGTTTTCCTGTTTTGCCTATTCATCTCATATTTTAACCATCCCTGCCTTCTGTCATCACTGTGGCTAACTCTAGAGCTCTCTGACTTGGATTAATTTTATTTCATTCATGGTTAGAAACCTAGGTGGGATATACAAACCATGGCTACAGCACAGTAGAAAATACTGAGTTAAGTATTAAGTTCTTCCTTAGTGAATAGTCAAGTGTTTTGTTAAATCAAATCAAATCAAAAGATGTACAAATATCTCTTCCTGTTTTTATGGACCTTTCCTAATTACTACCAAGTTCTTATTGATGTTCCAAATTGCTTAATGGGCAAGATAAATGACCCACGAATAAATGGCATGGTACTGCTTTATTTTCTCTTCACAGGACACTGGAGACAGGATAAAGCCATGAATGAAAGTCTAATGCATTCCATGCTGTAGAAAGAATCCTCAGCATGTTTACATTTCAGTTTGTATTCTTATATTAAACTGACTGATTTTAATATGTATGCACGCACACACACACACACACACACACACACACATACACACACACACACACACAATATCTTTTATTCGAGGCACTGAATTGCAGCCAAGCATTCATCTAAAATACAACTTGGCTGAAATCCTCTTCAGCTAACTCAAATATTGGCTGAGATGATAATGTGGCCTCATTTGTTCAGTACAAATTCAATCATAATGTCACAATTTTCTATTAAAAAACTATTTACAAAAGTGTTTAATGGTTAATGGAGTAATTAAGGACCAGCTCAAGCACTTTATTTTAGTCAACTTTTTACAGAATTGATCTCAAATGATGCAAGGATTGTGAGTCCTGGTGAGGAATGAGTGAGGACCGGTAAGCACATTGCATCCTTAGAGGGAAGAACCATTACCAGCTAGCAAGGTGCGTTCAAGTAGAGGAAGAAAAATACAGTGACCATCTTTTTCACTATTTTTTTATCATTAGTGAATAATATTACATTATTATTTGTTAAGATGTTTGGGATCCCTTTAAAATTATAAATCAGAATAAGGTAGACTTTGGAAGTGAATAGCATTCCTGGGTCAGACAAAATGCAGAGTATGTTTTTTAACAGAGACATTTTATACAACAGGAACCTCTGAGTGGCAAAAACTCTTCAATTGGTCTCTGTCCCTTCCTTTTCCTTGTGTGTTCTAAGTTTCCAAAGGCTGCAGTAATAAATAACCACAAACTTTGTGGTTTTAAAAAAGAGAAATTGATCCTTCTACATTTGAGGAAGGCAGAAGTCAGAAACTGAGAAGTCAGCAAGGTTGGTGCTCCATCATACTTTACCTCAATCAAAATGTGGCTGTTTTGCCACTCGAAAGGGCTTTGCTTTGCAGGCTCTGAGGAAGAAACTGCCTTGTAGTTATCTCCTAGCTTCTGGAGGCTGACCACAATCCTAACATTCCTTGGCATTAAGAACATTGCTATTCCACCAACAGTGTAGTAGAGTTCCTACTTCTCCACATCCTCGCCAGCATTTGTTGTTGTTTGTGTTTTTAATGATTGCCATTCTAATTGGGGTTAGGTGAAATCTCAGGGTGGTTTTGATTTGCATCTCTCTGATTGCTAATGATGTTGAACATTTTTTCATACATTTATGGGCCATTTGTATTTCTTCTTCTGTGAAGTGTCTATTTAGTTCACTTGCCCATTTTTTGATTGGATTATTTGTTTTTTTAGTGGTGATTTTTTTAAGTTCTCTGTATATTCTAGATATGAGTCCTCTATCAGAGGAGTAGCTGGCAAAAATCTCCCATTCTGTTGGCTCTCTATTGAGGTTCTTGATTGTTTCCTTTGCTGCACAAAAACTCTTTAGTTTAATGCAATCCCACATATTAATCCTCATTTTAGTTTCCTGTGCCTTTGGGGTCTTGTTGAGGAAGTCTTTACCTGTGCCTATGTGTTGAAGTGTTGGGCCTATGCCCTCTTCGAGTAGCTGCAAGGTCTCTGGTCTGATTTTTAGGTCTTTGATCCATCTTGAATTGACTCTAGTTCAGGGTGAGAAAGTGGGGTTTATTTCTATTTTTCTGCATATGGTTAGCCAGTTTTGCCAGCACCATTTGTTGAAGAGGCTATCCTTTTTCCAGTGTTTTTAGCCCTTTGTCAAAAATCAATTGGCTGTAGGTGTGTGGGTTTGTTTCAGAGTCTTCTATTCTGCTCCAGAGGTCTATGTGTCTGCTTTTCTGCCAATACCATGCTGTTTTTATTACTATGGCTTTGTAGTATAGTTTGAAGTCAGATATTGTGATGCCTCCTGCATGGTTCTTGTTGCTGAGAACTACTTTGGCTATTCTGGTTTTTTTGTTGTTCCAAATGATTTAAGGACAGATTTTTCTATGTCAGTGAAGAATGACTTTGGTAATTTAATGGGTATTACATTGAATCTGTAGAGAGAGCACTTTTGGGAGAATGGCCATTTTGATGATATTTATTCTGCCTACCCAAGAGCATGGGATACCTTTCCATCTTCTAAGATCTTCTTCAATTTCTTTTTTCAATGTTTTATAGTTTTCTTTGTAGAGGTCTTTTACCTCTTTGGTTAGATTTATTCCCAAGTATTTTATTGTTTTGGGGGATATCATGAGTGGAAATGTTTTCTGGATTTCTTTTTCATTGGATTTATGGTTGGCATACAGAAAAGCTTCTGATTTTTTAAGATTGATTTTGTATCCCGACACTTTCTGAATTTGTTGATCAGTTCTATGAGCCTTTTGGTTGAGTTTGTTGGATCCTCTAAAGTATAATATCATGTCATCTGCAAATAGAGATAGTTTCAGTTCCTCTTTTCCTATTTGTACTCCTTTTATTTCTTTCTCTTGCCTTATTGCTCTGGCTAGAGTCTCAAGTACACTCAAAGAAGTGGTGACAGCAGACATCCTTGTCTTGTTCCAATTTTTAAGGGAACTCTCGAAGTTTTTCCTCATTCAGTATGATGTTGGCTGTGGGCCTATTGTATATTGCCTTTATGATGTTGAGGTATGTTCCTTCTATTCCAATTCTCTGCAGTGTTCTTATCATGAATGGGTGTTGGATTTTGTCAAATGCTTTTTCAGCATCTATTGAAATGATCATGTGATTTTTGTCTTTAGTTCTGTTTATGTGGTGGATACTAAAACCCAACTACCAGACTAATGCATGTGTATCTATGTTTATAGCTGCACAATTCACAATTTCCAAACTTTGGAACCAGCCAAGGTGTCCATCAACAGATGAATGGACCATAAAACTATGGGATATGTACACAATGGAATTTTATGCAGCCACAAAGAAGAACAAAATCACATAATTTGCAGGGAAATGGAGAGAGCTAGAGAACATTATGCTAAGTTATATTAGTAAGTCACTAAGAGTAAAAAGTTGGATGTCCCCCCTAATCTGTGGGAGCTAGATAGAATGGGACTCAGAAGGGAAAAAGAAGAAATCTTTAGATGGACAAAGAAGGTGACCTAACTGAGGAAATTGGGAGGGGGGTGGAGGGAAATACACTATAGCACATGATGTTCATACACAAACTTATAAGACTCAATCACTATCTGGAGCATGAAAAGAAGGGAAGGGGGAGGGAATAGGGTGGGATTGGAGGGAGGGCTAAATGAGCAATGTGTGCATGTATGATGTTGATACCCTGACCTACATCAAAATGTATAATTACAATGCACCAATAAATGAACATAAAAAAATAAAAGGCAAAAAAAAAGAACATTGCTGCATTCTCTTCCTCTAATTTCCTACCACTTCCAACTCTGTGTGTCCTTCTGTCTTGAATGAGAACAATGACATTGGGTCTGAGCCAACCCTAATTCAGTATGGTTTTATCTCTGTCCTTAGCATAATTAAGTTTACAAAGACCATATTTCCAAATAAAATCACATTGTAATGTTTTCAGTGGACAATGATTTTAGGGTGACACACTATTCAACCCCACTGTACTTAAGATTTGTCTTTATTGTTGCTATCACCAATGTGTGTGTGTGTGTGTGTGTGTGTGTGTGTGTGAATATGACCTCACTCTTGTAGCATAAGTCTGCCTGCCTGACCATACCTGATGGCTTATTTTGAAACCTAACTAGTCTATTCCAATAAGCATTCCATTCCTCTTTGGGGAAATTAAATTTGAATTAAGAAACCCCAACTGTACTGTGAATTCAAGAGTTGAAAATATGGGCTATAAGTGACCACTTTATGCCATATATATTTTTTAAATTGGCACACAGAGATAGCAGAATGAAGCCAGGAATCACAAGATAACAAAAACAAGAGAGAGGAGAATGGTTATTTGTGGAAAGTCTACTATTCTAGTCTTTTCCAACGCGTCTGACATTATCTCCTTTACTGTTTTGTTTTCTTTTATCTTTGTCTAATCTCTAGTACATTGTATGATCTTACAATCAACCCTTAAACCCTTACTACAGAAAGGTCAGTGGAGTTGTCTTATATGATCCTGAATATATCTGAATACTTGTAGCATCACTGTATAGATATTGACAAGTATTATATATGTATTACATAGGTGAATCCTATGTTTCTGGTCAGGTAAGGAGAAAATTGAGGTGAAAAAACTTAGAGAAAGGGGCAAAATGAGAATGGAGTACGAGCCTCTCAGTATAGTAACATCTCATTCTAGGACTCTTATTTGTTTGATATTTCAAAGGGTCTCTGTCCTTTGTCTCTCACTCTCTCTTTCTCTCTTTTTGGTTAGAAGAGAGAGTTTATTCTGAGACATACATATACAAGTTAGCCTATGGACTGCTAGTGGAGGTCTGGAGAAATGAGTATCTGATTGACATGGCATTCACAGACTTTAGAAATATTGATGATAAAATGTTATAAAAATTACATTGAATATAACTTGATTATTTGTTGATATTTAAACCCCTTTAAATGTGCAAATGCTGATAATCATTATTATAAGCTTATAGTTCAATAATTTCCTCATTAAGATATTCAATTTGAATCATGAATTACCAGTTACTGAGCACCACATATATGCCTGATGTTCTGCAAAGCATGAAGCCTACAGGATACAGAGACAAAATTAAGAATCTTAGAGAAGTTGGCAGTGTCCAAATAATGTAGCATAAAAAATTCATGTTAGAAATAAAGATTAAAATTACTGAATACTTAGTATGAGCCTGATGCCATTCTATGAATTTCTGTTTTAATATATTTAATCAGTAAAATAATCTAAAGCAAAAGGTTATATTTTATTCCCATTTTAAAGATGAAGAACTAAGGCAGTGAGCTCTAACATGAATCAGCAATATCACAAAATTGTAGGACTGGTGTTAGAATCTACTCAGTGTCCCTCTCAAGCCTGAGTGTACAACTCTGATGATTTTGCATATCTGATAAAGGTTCAGCTTACTGTTCCCATGGCAAGAGAATACATCTCAGAGAAGGTAGCATCCCAACTTTGTCTTTAAGGATGGAATTAATCAAGATTAAAAAATTGAGCAAGAGCATTCTGGGAAGAGGGAAAAATAGGTGCAAAGGCACAGATATGTGAACAAAAAGTAGCATATTTTTGAATAAGAAAAAAAGAGGGAGAAAATAAAGAGACCAATATGGACAAAAGTGATTTTGAATACCAATAACTGTAATATATGTTTTGAGATTTTTCATGTATTTATATTTCCATTGTATTCTTAACATTTTGATATTCTATGTTTTTTCCTTTTAGTTTTATTTTAGTTTTTACTTTGAGTTCAGCAATCCTTACATTAACAGTTAGCTGTGAAATAACACAAAAAAGCAATGCATCAATTCAAGACATCTTGGATTTTCCTACTGGATTTGCTTAGCAGGGAGTTTTTTAAATGTCTGAAACATATCTAGTGTTCATTTTTGAGGACATAGCATTTTAACTGAGGTAAACTATGCATCATTGTTTTATAGTACAAAGACTTTTCACCAAATGTACAAACTCATGTTACTGTACCCAGAACAAGAAATAGAGCATCACTGACACTTCCAGAGCCCTCCTGAATTCTCTGCCACTGCATCCCCAAAGCTCTGATTTCTTTCCTGATTTACTAAACCACAGATTTAGGTTTGCACGTTTTCACACTTTATGTAATTAGAAACATGTATTATGTACTCTGTGGTTTCTTTTGAATTAACATTGTGTCTATGAGATTAATTTATCTCATTGCTTGCATTATTTTTAATTTATGAACTTTCCTCATTTAACTTTTTAACAATTTAAATATATTTATTTTAAATTTCTGTCAAAGTATTTCACAAAATTCATTTTGGGGGAGGGAATATAGATTTCTGCTATTAATTTGGTTAGCTTACCTAGCATCATTAAATTGTTTCATATGCATTTGAATTTTGTGTTTCAGGGTTATATTGAGTGAGAAGTTTTTAGTTTCTCTTAATTTCCTTTCCTATGTATGTACAGAGTAGTTGTATTCTTAATTTCCCTAGATCCTCAGGCCTCCAATCTCAAGCAATCTTTGCAAAATATTTCAATACTTGAATTCACCTGTAAAATTAGTGGTTTAGATCTTATAAAAATGATTGCTGACTAATTTTCTTAAGCTTATGTGGTTGCTAAAATTTGCATTTTGATTAGTAAATGTTTTTGGCCTGAGTTAATAGTGTTGTTTTCCAGGAATGGGGACATTTTATGAAACTAAACATTAACCTATAATAGATTTTGTAATCAAGTAAAAGCATAAGAGAATTTTTGTTTAATTCTGATTCCTTGGTGCTATCCTGATAAAAAGGGAGAAAGAAGATAAACCAAGTAAATAATAATAAATTGTGCTTCAATTCATCCATGTTAATTTAGTTGTGAGGAGAGAATTATCAGAAGGGCTAAAAACAAACATAGGGCAGAGTGCATTCCTGCAGACTTGATTTCTAACATTATAGAGCCAAGAGTTCAAATAAAAGGCACTAAGCCGAACAGCTCTTTGACCTGTTATCAGGAAAACCCCATCAATTTTCCCCATCTCCATGACTACAAATAATTATAACTCTATGGACACTTTCTTTCTCAATTCACAAAATAGTGCAAGGCTCTGAAGTGATCCGTTATAAATCAGCCCAGGAGAAATAACTCTTTAATTGTTTAGAGGTCTGAATCAGAACACTGAAGGCAATGTGCCAGTCAGCTGAGAGGGATGTTCAACTTCCTAGATTTTCCTAAAGCTGACTGTGTTCTTTAAGAATTGAGAATAAAGCATATTATTGCTTACCAGAGAGGAGCTAAACTCAGACTGATCCCTGATTTCTAGGCTTCATTTGTTTTTTTTTTTTTTTTTTTTTTTTTTTTTTG
>PVJS01057442.1:0-12050 GCA_004027185.1 Glis glis | reverse complement strand
ATCCCCGGTTCCGCAAAAAAAAAAAGGGGCTGGGGGTGTAGCTTGGAGGTGGAATGCCCCTGGATTCAATCCCTAGTAACACACACACACACACACACACACGCACACGCACACACGCACACGCACACGCACACACACACACACAGATGAGAGATCCCCTCTCCAACGTGACTAACTGCTACAAGTGATAGGAAAATCCAGTCGTTTCTTACCCACTGAGTCACAGCCTCTCGGCTCATGTTTCCTCCTCGGGCCATGGTGTTCATGCTTTTTTAAAAACCCAACTTTGATTCTCCCTAGTAGCCAATGTCGGGTTTTACTTTGGCTTTTTAGCTGTCTTCTCAGAGGGTAGGATTACAGCCAGGCCATGCGGTGGCCGCCATTGCATTCCGCACAAGGGCAGAGCCACCGTAATGACAAGGCCTCACTGTGGAACTGCTGGGGTCGCCCGTCTGAGGCCGTCTGAGGTCCCCGGAGACGATTCTCTGGGTGGCTCCCTGTGTGTCTGAGGGACATCTCTGCGGGTGCTTTCCCTGCCTCTCTCTACCCCGTGTGCAGCCCTCCCACCGAGGGTTGAAAAGTGGTGAGATTCATTGTTCACACTCCATCCCCACTGGACCTGAAAACTCCAGATTATGGGCAATTTCAGATATTCAAAAAGGGATAGAGAAGAGTATCACACGCGCTCTTATGTCCCTACCCAGCTCAGGAAATAAAATATGTGTTATAGGAACTGTTAAAGTTCCCCTGCAGACCCCCCGATCATATCCCCCTTCCTCCAAGAGAGAACTACTTTCCTGAAATTGTGATTATTATTCCAGTACATGCTGTTATATTTTTTACTGCACATGTTTATATGCAAGTTTAAATATAGTTTTGTGTTTGTTTGTTTTGGGGTTTTTTGTTTTGTTTTTGTTTTTGGTGTGTGGAACTTGGGATTGAACCCAGAGGCACTCTACCTCTGAGCTAAACCCCTAGCCCTTTTTTATATTTTGCTTTTGAAACAGAGTTTCACTAAGTTGCTGAGGCTGGCCTTAAACCTGTGATCCTCCTGTCTCAGCCTCCCAAGTACTGGGATTATAGGCGTGCACCACCACGTCCAGCAAATACAGTTCATTTTCTGATGTACATTTATTTTCATATATTCTAACACTTTTATTTGAGGAATAACAAACTTGAAATGATTCCCCTCAACATACTGAACTGATACTTAAACGCATATATCCAGTGCTATCAAACCACAATAATAATTTTAGAGAGGCTATTGCGTCCTAATGTGCTAATTTTTTGAATGAATCACAGCATATTCTTGCGTTGCCGATATTTTCTCCTTATTTGTACTTCTCTATTAACTTTCTTTCTGGCATTTAAATATGCAGATGTTTTTCATTTTAATTTGGCCAAGTTTATCATCCTTTTCCTTTATGGTTTGTTCTTTTTGTGGCTTATTGAAGAAACATTTTTCTATCCTGAGGTCATGAAGAGAGTCATTTTTTTTCTATAAAGATTTTAAAGTTTGGCTTGAACACATTGAGGTTTATTATATACCTGGAATGTATTTTTATCCAGGGTCTAAAGAAACTACCTAATTTTATTTATATATAGATAATATCTAGATTCAATACATGGTGCTAAAATGACTAGATAGCCCTGCAGAGAAAACCCATTTTCCCCTTTAATAACAGGCTGTGTCATCTCATTTACTAAGTTTTCACACATGCATAGGTTTGCTTCTGGATTCCCCATTCTGGCCCATTGATCTATTTGGTTATTCCTCTACCAATACACTCTGCCTTAATTATTCTATAAGTCTTTATAAACAACATTCTAAGGCAGACAATCTTTACTGAGAACCTGAGGAGCGATACAATCTGTGCTTAAATGCAGGTGTTAGCTGGGCGTGGTGGCGCACGCCTGTAATCCCAGTACTTGGGAGGCTGAGACAGGAGGATCGCAGGTTCGCTGTTAGCCTCAGCAACTTAGCAAGGCCCTCAGCAACTTAGTGAGACCCTGTCTCAAAATAAAATGGGGCTGGGGATATAGCTCAGAGGTAGAACGTCCCTGGGTTCAATCCCCAGCACCACCACCACCAAAACAAAACAAAAAAAAAAATATGCAGATGATATCAGGAGAACGGGAGGCTCTGAGGAGGTTTGGGTAGTCAGAACCTAAGACAAGGCTTGGGCAAACAGACAATGAAAAGGAGCAAGAACGCAGGAGGTGTGCATTTAGTGGCCTTCTCTTCAGCAAATATTTACTGCCCAGTGTTAGCTATGCATTTAAGCCAACATCAATAACTGCAATAGCGATTTTTAAGAGGCGAGAAGCTACTGAGGGCTTTCTTTCTTTCGCTCTTTCTTTCTTTCTTTCTTTCTTTCTTTCTTTCTTTCTTTATTTGTACTGGGGATTGAACCCAGGGGCATTCTACCTCTGAGCTACACCCCCAGCCCTATTTTACTTCTTATTTTAAGACAGGATCTCACTAAGTTGCAGAGGACCTCACTAAGTAGCTGAGGCTGGCCGCGAACCTGCGATCCTCCAGGATGTCTTAGCCTCCCAAGTACTGGGATTACAAGCATGTGACACCATGCCCGGCTCCCCCAGCCCTTTTTATTTTTTATTTTCAAACAGTGTCTTTCTAAATTGCTGAGGATCTCACTAAGTTGCTAAGACTGGCCTCAAACCCATGATCCTCCAGTCTCAGCCTCCCAAGTACTGGGATTACAGACTTGCACCACCACACAGTACCCTACTGAGGGTTTGTTTGTTTGTTTTTTTGCGGTACCGGGGATTGAACCCAGGGGCGTTCTACCTCCGCGTTACACCCCTGGCCCTATTTTTTATACTTTATTTTGAAACCAGGTCTCACAAAGTTGCGGAGGGCCTCACTAGGTAGAGAGAGAGAGAGAGACAGGGAGAGAGAGAGAGAGAGAGAGAGAGAGAGGAGAGAGAGAGAGAGAGAGAGAGAGCGAGCTGAGGCTGGCCAAGAACCCAGATCCTCCAGTCTGCGCCTCCCAAAGTACTGGAATTACAAGCGTGCGCCACCACGCCCAGCACCCTACTGAGGGTTTTTAGGAAAAGAAATTATATGACAAGGTTTTTAGCGTAGGGAGATCATTCTGAAAATGCACGTGAGCTGCAAGGGCACATACCTTAGTGTCAACGGTGCCTGGTGAGATTGCGAGTCAGTGGTCTTTTCTTTCCTGGAGCTCTCAGTATTTTCACATAGCATACAATGAGTGTGGATTACTTCAGAATAAAAGAGTTTCAGGAAAGAGACAGGAAGAGCAAACCTGCATCAGTGCAGAGGAAGTTCATTCATTACACATTGTGTCATTTGTTTCTTCTGACTGGGAGGCTCTGTCCTTTCCTTCTCCTTTTCCTCCTTCACCTGGCTGACTTCTACTCATTTCTCAGCTTTCGGCAAAACTTTCCATCACTGAAAGCCCACACTCTGGGTCCCTGAGGTTCTCCCACCAACCATCATTCTTACAAGTATGGGTTGTCTGTCTTTCTTACCAGAATGGAAGCCCCAGAGGGCAGGCACCATGTCTACCTTATTCACGGATATATCCCAAGCACTTTTATCCAGATCCTTCACTCCATTAATACTATTAGAATCAATTCATAATTCTTTAAAGGATGTAGACCTGGAGACAGGAGGACCAGCAAGGAGGCAGTTATGGTACTGTGGACAAGGGAGCAAGGGTGAGTAAACTGAAGAAAAGGAAGAGCAGCCAGACACGGTGGTGCATGCTTATACTCCCAGTGACTAGGGAGGCTGAGGCAGGAGGATCACAAGTTGGAGGCCAGTCTGGGCAACTTAGTAAGAACTTGTCTCAAAATGAAATAAAAAGGGCTGGGGATATAGCTCAGTGGCAAAATGCCTCAGGGTTCAATCCCCAGTACAAAAAAAAGAAAAAAGAAAGAAAGAAAGAGAAAAAGAAGATTCATTTTGATCAAAGCAAGAGTTCAAAGAAGTGACTAGAATATTGGAGTGGTAAGTAAGAGCCAGATTTTGGAGATCCTTGAATGTTAGACAAAGAAATGGTCACATTATCCAGCCCCCCCCCCATGATGAGTAGTGATGATAAATATAGATGTGCCGACTCTAGTGGCTGAGACTCCTGTCCCTGTAGAGCAATTGAGGAGCAGCATGGGTCTAGTGAGGGTCCCAAGATTTGGAGGTAGGAAGTAGAGAGGGGCCTTTGAAGAATATATTTCTCATCAAAAACTATGTCAACCAAACCAAATCACCACTGACTTTGACACGCTGGAGAGTGAAACCCCGAATCTCAAGGGCTATCATTATTTTTGCTTGGTTCTTATAACCAGTCCCTTGGCGATGACAGAGGATAAAAAAAAAAATCCCTCAAGAATCCCGCTGGTCTAGCCAAGTCCCAAACCAACTGCAGCTTATCCGACAGCCTCCACGGCAAGCCTCGGTCACACAGCCTTGGCGCCACATGAACCATGGGGCTTTGAGTTTATGTTCCAGAAGGATCCATCAGACAAAAGCAGAAGAACGTCTGTTCACCTTTCCATTACAATGTTCCATAAGAAGGAAACGGCCCGAGGCGAGGGGAAAGTAGACAACTTGGTGACTCTTCAACTCTGGCAGCCTTACCTTCTACCATGCCACTGTGGTTTGGAGAGAGGTTTAAAGCTAAGCTTCAAAAACAATTATAAATGAAGGGTCTGAGTAAGCAATACCGCAGAGGGAGGTGGGTCTCTGAGGAAGGCAGCGGGTGCCTGGTGACTATGTGGATCCGAGCCTGGGGAAGCGCCTGGGCAGATGCCGTGGTGGATGGCGTGTAGCAGGGAGCGTGCCTGACTCAGGAGGATGCCCCTCTGTGTGGACTGGAAGAGGAACAATGATTCAGACTTATGGGAAGTGTGTTTATGAATGTCTGCGTGAGACCGCGCTTGGCATAAACACTCTGCAGACACACATGGTGCGGTTGCATTCAGAAAATCCTAAAGTTGCAGCCACTGAGAGAAGACAGAAGCTGTGGAGACCAACTGAGGCATGAGCTGGATGAATCTGCTGCCCCTAGGAAATGACTGGCTCTGGGAACTCTGTGCTGGGGAGCCCGGCTGGGGAGAAAAGGGAAGAAAAGGCAGGATAAACGAAGTCGATCGTGAAGGTCTTTGATGGAAGCTTTGGTCAACCCTTCCTCTCCCCCCCCCCCGATTTCACTTTGTGCTAGATTCTTCTTCTCAGTGAAAGGTTCATAGGCAGAGAGTTTTCTGGAGAAGAGAAAGACCACCCCAAGGAGTATGAAATCCAGGGCCTGAGGAGTTGATTCCCCAGCACAAGAGGCCTGAGGTTGAGCACCCCAGTTTTCTTCAAGATGCACTGTGTTAGCCGGGTACAATGGTGCACACCTGTGATCCCCATACTTGGGACGCTGAGACAACAGGATTGCAGGTTCGAGGCCAGCCTCAGCAATTTAGCGAGGCCCTCAGCAACTTAGCGATACTCTGTTTCAAAATAAAAAATAAAATAAAATAGGGCTGGCCTATTTTATTTATTTAAAAAAATAATAGCTCAGAGGTAGAGCGCCCCTGGGTTCAATCCCCAGTAACACACACACACACACACACACACACACACACACACACACACACACATACGATGCACCGTGTGGAGAAGACAGCTCCCTTCTTTCTCTTGGCTCAGTGGTGAGACCCAACGTGTTCAGTGAAATAAAAGAGGCAAAACCACCAGAGGGAAGGTCACAGGTGAACAGGACCACAAAGGGGTCAAGGGTAGCAGTGAGGTCTTGGGGTAAAGGCATCTATGCCAGGAGGAAAAGAAGACACACAGCAGAGACCACCTCTACCACTTCGTCCTGTCCAGCCAACATACTGAGCATCAGGCACCCTGTTGGGCATCATAAACCAAGGAAACATGGTCCTGAGCTGGTGGAGCCCAGGGTTCTCTAGACAGCAGGCTACTGCAAAGTCTCTTGATATGATTCTTACAGAGGTGAGCTCAGGGTCCTAGGAGAAAACAGAGGAGCGTCCTAACCTGCTGGGGTCTCCAGGGAAAGTCTCCCGGACAAGATGAGTACAGGTGCCTTGAGGACAGAAAAGGTTGTGTGCGTGTGTGTGTGTGTGTGTGTGTGTGTACACACATGTGCATAGTATATGTCTCCCACAGTCCCTGAATGATTTTTTTGTATGTGGCAGATACATAAGAAAAGCTTTTGAATGAATCAAAAAATGACTCTTTCTATCTCTATATTCCTTTACTTTTTTCCTAAATCTTACTCCTTTTCTTTTGCTAGAAATTCCCAGAGAGTTTCATTTGGAGATGATGTCTGGTAGACTGGATGTCGATCAGATGTAGAAATTGCCATTTTATGACACGAGGCCATAGTTTAGAAAAGAATGCCTGCCTTTTCTAAGGGGAAATCGTTGTTGTTATGAGCACTATAGTGCATTTATCAAACACTCACTACATACGCCTTAAGTACGAAATGTGCTAAGCCCACCAACCCTCACAATAACCCACTGAAGTGATGGAATTACCACTGAGGACTTCACTGCACAGAGGGGTGGCAGATCTGGCTCAGGGTTGCAGAGCGAGGAAAGCGTGGCACCAACACAGTCTGGCTCCAGAGCCTGCAGCTCATGCCGCACTCCACACTCAGCGCTGAAAACTACGGCCCAAAGCATCTTGTTTTTTCACCCCAGTGTGTAGGACTGATACCGCTAATTATTTTAAAACCTTTTTAATCTATGTAATTTTTACCAGTTCATTTTCCCCCAACCCACTCTGTTTCCCTGTAGGGATTGGCAGGTCCTAAATTCAAAAAGTTTTATTGATGACCACTTTTGCCCAGATTTTTATTCTAGTGGAAATAAACATATTCTGTAAGAAAGAGAAAAAGAGAAGGAGAGAGAGAAAGAGAGAGAGAGAGAGAGAGAGAGAGAGAGGTGTTAGACTCATGGAACTTACCACTTTCTCCATCGAATAGCGATGACAAATCAAGGCCCTCCTGAGTCTGGCAGTAGGAGGCCAGACAGGCCTGGGGACAAGGAGAAAAGGCCACAATGACGGACTGGCTTGCCTGGCACCAGGGAAATGCGCATGCTTTGGTCTCACCATCCGAAAATGGAGCTGATGTTGTTTCAGCCTCATTAGAGCACTGCAAGATGAACAAATGCATGTCGGGGCCTGAGGCATCTGCATCTTCTCAGAGGAAACACAGATTACCAAGATTTATTTATCCAAATTATAACATTAACAAAGACTAGAGTCAGTCTTCAATGATTCTTCCCAGTATTAAAAGCAACATCTATAAGAACCTATTTCAGAGCCGGGCGTGGTGGCGCACGCTTGTAATCCCAGTACTTGGGAGGCTGAGACAGGAGGATCCAGGTTCACGGCCAGCCTCAGCTACATAGTGAGGCCCTCCCCAACTTAGTAAGACCCTGTTTCAAAATAAAGAATAAAAAATAGGGCTGGGGATGTAGCCCAGAGGTAGAATGCCTCTGGGTTCAATCCCTGGTAGCACCAAAAAAAAAAAAAACACCTATTTCAGTTAGCTTTTCTATTGCTGTGAACAAAATTCCTGAAAGCACAATTTAGAGGAGGAAAGGGTTATTTGGACTCATAGTTATGGAGGTTTAGTCTGTAGTCGGCTGGCTCCAAGGCAGAAACAGGTGGCAAGGTGTGGCAGAGGAATGCTGCTCTCCCATCATGGTGACTAGAAGCAGAGAGAGACAGGAAGCGGGCATGGACATACATAGTCCCAAGGCCACACCCTCAGTGACCCACCTTCTTCAGCCATGCCTGACCCCTGAACCTCCCTGTACTGGGAACCATGTTTTCAACACATGAGTTTCCAGGGGGACATTCTAAACCCAAACCCAAATAGAACCCAACCTGAGAGTTACTACAGAGGGGGAACAAATAACTAAATGAAGCAAAGGGGAGACAGCGGATCCTGTAAGAGGCCTCCGTGGTAACCGTGGACATCCCACACAGACAAGCGTGTTCAGCAGTGAAGAATCCGCACGTGTGGGGTGTTCTCTGGTCTTCATGACATCAGCTTTTCCAACTGGGTCACCCTTCATCTCCGCGTCCAGAAGCAGGCCCCTGTGGTTACCTAGCACACGAGGCTGAGGTTCGCACCAAATCCCAACTCAACCCAGGGAGGGAGACACAGTCTGACGACAAACCCCAGGACCGACTTCAAATGCACGAGAAGACAGGTCTAATTTCCACTTTGCTGATTACCAGAGTCTATAAGATTATACCAAATACAACCTGAATTCTACCTATTCTTCATACAAATATTTATTTATACAAATATTTAATGTTATACATACTGTATGCTAGGGATTGTTGAACTGGAGATATGAAATTGAACAAAATGAAATTATCATCATCATCATCATCATCATCACTCCTTTCTTCCTGGAGTTTCCATTTCTAGAGGAGAAACAGACTAGCATTCCCTGTAGGAGAAGGGTGTCAGTTTATCATTTTTGGGGTAAAAGGGATCGAACCTAGGGGCATTTCACCTCCAACCCACACCCCCAGCCCTTTTTTATTTTGAAACCAGGTCTCATTAAGTTGCTGAAGGTCTCACTGAGTTGCTCAGACTGGTCTTGAACCTGTGATCCTCCTGTCTCAGCTGCCCAAGTACTGGGATTATAGGCAAGTACCACCAAGCCCAGCAAGAGTCAGTATTAGTGAAGAATTTCCCTGTATCAAAAAAGTAAATGAATTACCTAGAGTTTGTATTCTTCATGTTTCTTTTCAGGAATATACACTAAATTTTTCAGTACTGTATAGGATACTAATGAACACTGAGAAGACATGTCTACAGCTTGTATCCTGCGGAGATGGGGCGATTTAGGTAGTTACCATTGTACTGTTCTTTTCCTCTCTTCCTTATATAGAACAAAGATGCTAAGAATGCTAGTCCACAGGCCGGGCATGGTGGCACATGCCTGTAATCCCAGTACTTGGGAGGCTGAGATAGGAGGATCTTAGATTTAAGGCCAGCCTCAGCAACTTAGTGAGACCCTGTTTCAAAATAAAAAGGGTGGGGGGTGTAGCTCAGAGGTAGAAATCCCCTGGGTTCGATCCCCAATTACCAAAAAAGAAAAAATATTAGAGAGAGTGCTAGTTCCCAATGGATTACATTATTACATTCAAAGAACAGAAAACGGAACTCCACTTAGAAGCCTGAACGCAGGCGTCCAGCAAGTAGAACTGAATCTCACAACTTAACTGTCTGATCAACAGGGGTCTGCCGAGGGCCGAGGGCCTTCTGTGTGCCAAAGTCCTGTGCGGGCACTGCGGGAACGTGCGATGACGTGCGTCCTACCCTCGGAGGAAGCAATTAGTGAATAACGCGAGCAGATGCATTAGCTCCTGATGACAGCGCCGAGCAGAGGATGAAAAATAACATCTAGAAATACAGCTTTAATTTTCTCTCCTAAAATCAGGACCAAATACAAATTCACCTGATTTGACCCACAACTGATAAACTCAGCGGGAGACCAGGCCTCTCCGGGAACATGTCTCTCACCCCAACATTAGTTCACCTGGAGATGGGGAGGGGTACCAGCGAAGGCTCTCTGGGGTTTCTTTAGATCCGGCCCTGGGAGCAAGCTGTGGAGAAGGTGGCTGTGACCAACAGGAAATGTAAGGGGCACACATGTCCCCTTGCTCCTTCCCAGGCCCCGGCGTGGGCCACGGACATAATTACGTGGTGCACATTTCTTAGCTCTGGTCTACTGGGTGGCCTGTAGGACCACATGGATCGTGCGTCTTCTCCAGGAGAGGGGACATCTGCCTGTGCTGGCATCGTCAGGACGCTGTGGCTTTGCGGAAGTTGTCTACCCTTGGGTCCCATTAACTTATGACTCTTTGACAGTTTTGTGTTGTGGCCACCGAAAGCGATGCCCTTGAGCTAAAAGAGTAACATTTGCCTTTTCATTCGATGGGTTTGCAATGTAGGAAAACCAGGAAGAAGAGAAAGAAAAACAAGAACAAGCCGGGCGTGGTGGCGCACGCTTGTAATCCCAGTACTTTGGGAGGAGGAGAACAGAGGATCCGGGTTCGCGGACAGCCTCAGCTCTCTCTCTCTCTCTCTCTCTCTCTCTCTCTCCCCCTGTCTCTCTCTCTCTACTTAGTGAGGAGCTCTGCAACTTTGTGAGACCCGGTTTCAAAATAAAGTATAAAAAAATAGGGCTGGGGATGTAACGCGGAGGTAGAACGCCTGTGGGTTCAATCCCCGGTCCCGCAAAAAAGAAAAAAAAAGAAAAGAAAAACAAGAACAAATGATGGGGGAGAATGAAAACACTGCTTTCCTACCAACTGCTTATTCCCTTAAATGAAAATCCACTAAGGACATTGCAAAACGAAACGGGTGTGACCTCGCCCTGAAACCACACAAAACATTTTGTTTCAGCCCGGGGCCACAAGCAGCTGAGGGAGAGTGGGCAGCTGGGAGAGCACTGAGTCAGAGCCCAGACCTGCAGCTGTGCTCCCTTTGGTAAGAGGAGAGAGGCACCCACACATCTGGAAAGGGAGCAAGCAGGTGGACCAGCTTCACAACCAAGAAGATGGTGGTTGGCCGGGCATGGTGGCGCACGCCTGCAATCCCAGTACTTGGGAGGTTGAGACAGAAGGACCGCAGGTTCTAGGCCAGCTCAGCAACTTAGTGAAACCCTGTTTCAACATTAAAAATAAATTTAAAAAGGGCTGGGGGTGGAGCCCAGAGGTAGAATGCCCCTGGGTTTAATCCCCAGTACCAAAATGAAGAAGATGATGATGATGAAGAAGGAGGAGGAGGAGGAGGAGGAGGAGAAGGAGGAGGGGAAGGAGATGATGACCATGGTCTTGGGCACCAAGGCAGCAGGTAAAGAGAGAACTGTAGCTCTCCAGGAGCTCTGCTGACGTGGGGGGCTGGAACTCACCAATGCCAGGTCACCCTGGGGCCCCTGTCACTCCCGGCGGTGGCAGGTAAGGATCTCTTGGCGATTGCAGAGGCTTTGGGAGTGATCACATCTGCTTGGCTCTCAGCTTTGTGAACATCACTAGGCCACCATCATACAGGACTCGTTAGGAACTGGTTCTCCGTAAGCAGCACCGAGCATGGAGGCTGAGTCCCATCTCTGTCCTCTGGACTTGGCTTTCTTATCAGAGGAAAAGACATACACGGCTGCGTTTCAGAAGCGCTCGGGAACACCCTGCACTCCTACTATTGTCCTCTTTTTACTTTTTTTAGTGTGTGTGTGTGTGTGTGTGTGTGTGTGTGTGTGTGGTGCTGGGGATGGAACCCAGGGGCATTCTACCTCTGAGCTACATCCCAGCCCTGTTTTATTTTTTATTTGGAAATAGGGTCTTGCTAAGTTGCTGAGAGCCTCGCTAAGTTGCTGAGGCTGGACTCGAACCTGTGTTCCTCCTATCTCAGCCTCCCAAGTATTGGAATTACAGGTGTGCACCACCACGCCCGGCCCCTACTGTCCTCTTGAGGATACTTTGGTTCCTCTTGCTCTGGAAGAAACCTAAGTCTAGGATACCCCATCCTCATTGTTAATGTGGATGAAAAGAGAGACATAGGGGCCTTTTCTTCTAAAATACTAAGCCAGCAGGTCATATCCATAGAGGCTAGATGTGAGGGGAAAGTCCAAGAACAATGAAAAGGGACTTGTGTACAGTCCAGTCCCTTCCTGTTCAGGCTGGCAATGTCTGGTAGATCATGGTCAAAGAGCTTGGATTGCTTCAATACAAGATATACATGCATACATATATATTAAAAAAAAAATATATATATATATATATATATGCTACTGTGGTACTGGAGATTGAACCCAGAGGCATTCTACCTCCAAGCCACAGTCCTGTTTTATTTTTTATTTTTTATTTATTTATTTATTTTTTTTTTTGCGGTACCGGGGATTGAACCCAGGGGCATTCTACCTCCGCGCTACACCCCCGGCCCTATTTTTTTATACTTTATTTTGAAACTGGGTCTCACGAAGTTGCAGAGGGCCTCACTAGGTAGAGAGAGAGAGAG
>PVJS01057441.1:0-12050 GCA_004027185.1 Glis glis | reverse complement strand
GTCTGATTTCTAGGTCTTTGATCCATCTGGAGTTGACTCTAGTGCAGGGTGAGAAAGTGGGGTTTATTCCTATTTTTCTGCATATGATTAGCCAGTTTTGCCAGCACCATTTGTTGAAGAGGCTATCCTTTTTCCATTGGGTGTTTTTAGCCCCTTTGTCAAAAATCAATTGGCTGTAGATGTGTGGGTTTGTTTCGGAGTCTTCTATTCTGCTCCATAGGTCTATGTGTCTGCTTTTCTGCCAATACCATGCTGTTTTTATTACTATGGCTCTGTAGTATAGTTTGAAGTCAAGGATTGTGATGCCTCCTGCATGGTTCTTGTTGCTGAGAACTACTTTGGCTATTCTGGTTTTTTTGTTGGTCCAAATGAATTTAAGGACAGATTTTTCTATGTCAGTGAAGAATGACTTTGGTAATTTAATAGGTATTGCATTGAATCTGTAAAGCCGCAATGCCGGTAGCCATCGGTGTGGTTTGACCAAGATGGCGCCACTGCCGCTTCTGTGGACACAGCAGTTCGGGTCTGTGTTGCGCGTGAAGCGAGTTGCTACTCTCCTTCACTGCTGCTATTCTGCAGCTGCTGGGTTCACAACAGGTTGTTGGTGTCTCCATTGGTCTTGTGTGGAAGCCGCCGGTAAAGTCCTGCTGAGATGGCACCGCTGCAGCTGCTGTAGCCGCCACCATTTGGTCTTTCAAGTGTGGAGCGAGCCACTGCTTGCTTTCTTCTCTGCTGATCTGCAGCTGCTGAACTTCTAACAAGTCTCTGGCTTCTGTGCCGGCGGCATGTGGAAGCCGCGATGCTGGTAGTGGCCAGCGCGGTCCGGCCAAGATAGCGCCACCGCTGTCCCTTAAGTAAGGCACTTGGACCTTTTCACTTTCCTCTGTTTTGTTTTCTGGCTTTGATTCCGGTACGTTTCAAACTTTTTGTTGTTTACTTCAAGTTTGTGTTGCCTTTCTTCTGTGGAGAGGTTGCTTTCACAGCGAATGAGATGTGCGCCTCAGAGAGATCATAGCGTGGCGTCTCCCTTGGTCGCCATCATATTCATGTTTTCAAAGATGACCCAACTGCAGGACTCTGTGTCTCACTGGCCAGGAAGACCAATCTGCGTCTGCTCGGCTTCCTCTGGGCAGAGCTGCTTCTGCTTGGTTTCCACACATTCTTTGACATAGAATCACCTTAATAATTCTTGATCTCTTGAAAATCATTTGCAACTTCTTCCAACCCTCCTCATACCAATACATATCTCCATTTATTTATTGAGTTTTCTTAAACCCAATAAATTTCTAAAACCACCTTAGAACAAAATTTATGTATTGAAGTCTTCTATGATTGTTGTGATGTCAATTTTTCCTTGCATAGGCCATATTTTATGCTTTTTCAAAATGTTTGATTTGATATCTGACACATAGATATTTATAGCAGTTACATAGTTATTGTGAATGTTCTTCAGCATTCATAAAATGTGCTTTGTCTCATTTAATTCTTTTGTGATTGAGTTTTATTTGGCCAGTTATCAAGAGCACAGTATTTGTTTTCTGTCTTTGCATTCCCCTGGTCTGCTTTGCCTATTGTTTGTTTTTATCCATTCTGAATCTCTTTGTTTTACATAGGTTTTACAATGGGGTCTCCTTTGTAAATATGTCCTACAATGGTTTTCTATTAGTAGATTGTCAAATACCATTTGTATTCATTAATAAAAGTGATATTTTAAATCTTAGTTCTATTTTTCTTTTCTCATTTTGGTTTATTTTATCCTTATTTACATTTATGCTATTTGATTTTCAGCTTTTAGGCAGCCTTTGACTCACACTTATAACTATGCAGCTTATTACCTAAGCTTACTCAATAAGCTCATTTTACTTCTCAATACATTTCTCTCCACTTTGTTGTTTCATTGACCATTTTGAAGAGAATTTTTGTTATTATTTTTCCCCTCTATATTCTCTGGGAGTTTTTTAAATTATTTAAAGTGAAATAAATTTGCTTGACATATTTTGGAATTAATTCCCCTCAGGTGACTAGTATTCAGAAGTATGCATTCAAAACTATTTAGTATTCAAAACTATTTTCTTTGATCATATGTACAATTAAATCTATTCAGGATTTTTCAGTGTCTCCTTTTATATGCATGTTATATTACTTTTTCCCATATTTTCTACCTATAATTTTCTCTTTGTTACTTTCACCTCTTTCTTTATTCCCTTTGTTTGTCAGTCCCAATAATTTCTTTTATGTATTTTGCTATATTTATAATTATGTCTGTTCTCTCTTAGATGTTTCATTTAGTGCTTATCTTTGAGGTTATTTTGTATTTTTCTGCTATTTCTCCCCATCTCACTTCTTGGGTCTGTGGATTTCCAGTTTTGGTTTCTAAATTTCTAATTTATGTTTTTTTCATATAATTTTCATATTGTTTGCTTAATTGCATTTAATTAATATTGGAGTGCTGAGATTTCACTATCATCATTGGGGGAAGGAAGTTTTGACAATAATAATCTCTGTCTTGTTAAAACAGCTTTTTAGGGAATCTGTGTCCTTTTCACTGTTCAGGACAAGTATGTGGAAAATAGGAACTTCATAGTTCTCTTGTTATCACTATAATCACCATCATCACCAGCAGTTCCACAGTGGGAAGGAAGACTTGGATACTAGTCTGGTTTCTGAGTTCAAGAGGGCTTTCTTTCTTCAACTGATACAGTAAAGTGAACTTAATTTAATAAATTAATAAATTAAATTAATATTGGAGGAAAGTGCTCTTCCCTTATAATTATAAATTATTAATTGATTTTGTCACATTTTAATCAACCCTTCTCATGCGAAGCAACTTCCTTATTTATCTCAACACCAAGTATTTAAGGAACATTTAAGATGTCTTTTCCCAGAGAATGTGTTCCTCATTTAGCTGTTACCTCTCATTTTGTGTACTTACCAAACCATTTCTTTTAAATTCCTTGGATACAGCTGGGTATGGTGACATACTCCTGTAATCCCAGTACTTGGGAGGCTGAGAGGAAGGATCAAAAGTTGGAGGCCAACCTCAGCAACTCAGTGAGACCCTCAGTCACTTAGTGAGACCTTGTTTCAAAAGAAAAAATAAAACAAGGCTTGGCATATAGCTTGGAGGTATAATGCCCCTAGATTTAATCTCTAATAACCATCCCCCATGCCAAAAAATTCTTTGGATCCAATGCTCTTCTCTAACATGCATGACACTTGTTTTTATTATTTCCTCACTAGGGTGCCCTTTACTTTCTTGGGGGAGGTACTCAGATGCTGTTTCTTGTGTTCTCTCCAACATCAAGGTGCTACTGTTTTCAGGGCTCTGGGGAGGATTCTCTCATATGTTTATTTACCAAATGACCTATAAATTTGAGGTTGGTAATATTTTCCATCTCCTATTTCTGCTGTAGGTAATTTTCATTTGCTTTACTTGCTGATCTGCATGGATTTTAGATGTTTGAAATGATTAGAATTTATATGGATACTATTGTCATATGGAAACCAGGAATTAACAAGTTCATATATTTTATTAAAAACTTATTGTTAAAAATAAAAGGTATGTGTTGAAACAGACTTTTTTCAGTAAAATTAAACATGGATTAAAAAAATTGGTAGTAGAATGCATATTGAAACAGACTAGAGAACATTATGCTAAGAAAGATTAGCCAGACTCAGAAAATCAAGGACTGTATGTTTTCTCTCATATATGGAAGCTAGAGAGAAAACAGAAAAAAATAATAATAAAGGACTTCATGAAATAGAGAAGAGAAACCAGTAAAGTGGTGACAGGGGGTTGGGGGAAGGGACAGGTGAGGTTTGGGTAAGAAAACAGATCAAATAATATTATATGAATATATGAATGGATCATTATGAATCTCACCGTTTACTAGAAGGGAGGGGCAGGGAGAAGGTAGGTGTGGGGAAGGAAACAGACCAAATAATGTTGTGTGCATTTATGAATGTATCACTACAAATCTCAGTATGATATAGAATTACAATACAGCAAAATAAAAATAAATGCATATGTATATATTTCTTGCAAAAACAGGAATTCAGTGTGATATTATAATTAAAACCTGTATGGAAATTAGTAAAACACAGAACTAACAATGCAGAAAGTCAAATTAGTGATATTATAGTCAGCAAATTTTCCCAGAACAAATATAAATAAAGTCAAATTGTGGTCTCCATGAAACTATTTGCAAATATATCTGAAAAAGGACTCATAGTTGAAATATCTTTTTAAAAGTCAAAACAAGCACATAAAAAGCATAAGAAATTTAATTTGACAGTGGACAAAAATTATAAATTAGATGTTTCACCAAAAAGAAAATATAGATAGCAAATAAAACAGAGGAAAATATGTTCAATGCTACTAGTCATTAGAGAAATTTAATTGAAAACCACAATGAGATATTATTTCATGTCCATCAGAGCAACTAAAATGAAAAATAGTGACAATACCAAATGCTGACAAGAATGCAGTGAAACTGGATCTTTCATACATTGTTGAGTAGAAATGTAAATGGTAAAGCGACTCTGGAAAAGAGTTTGGATGCTTATTATAAGCTAAACATAAAACTATGATACAATCCATACAACCATATAGGATATTATGCGGAATGAAAAAATCCCAAAACATTATGTACTATATCTTTTCATTTATGTAACATACTCAATAATGAAACAAGAATAGAGATTAAGGTCAGATAGTGATTGCCAAGAGTTGGGGACAGCAAGGTGTGGAGTGGAGAATAGGGTGAGCTGCAACTATAAACAGTTGGATGGAGTTTCCTTTGTGGGGAAGGAATAATTTTGTATCTTGATTGTGGTGGTTTCACAGATCTGTAGTTGTGATAAAATTGCACAGAACTGCACACATACTCATTTATGCACACATTCAAGTACATACAAAAGAACAAAAGGAGCACAGACAACCCTCTGTGTCCACAGGATACACATCTGCAGATTCAACTGCAGATTAAAAATATTCAGAAAAAGTTGTGCCTGTACTGAACAACATTCTCCTTGTCATTATTCCCTAAACAATATAGTAGAACAATGATTTACATAGCATTTGCATTGTATTAGTTATTATTAGTCATCTAGAGATGCTTTTAAATGCATGAGGGCTGTGTAGGTCATATGCAAATACTCTGCCATTTTATCATCCATAGAATTTGATATGTGTGGAAGGTGGGGGATTCTGAAATCAAACACCATGGATACCGAGAGACTGTACATATAAAATCAAAACAAGTTCTGTAGACTATACCAATGTTAATTTCTGGCTTTGATATATTGTTTAACACTTACATAGGATATAACCACTGGAGAACATTGGGTGATGTGTATCACAAGATCCTGCTGTATTTTTATTGTGCGTGTGTGGTACTGGGCGTCTCTGGTACAGAGACGCTCTACCAATGAGCTATAGCCCTTTATTTTTTATTTTGAAACAGGGTCTCCTTATGTTACTGGCCTTGGAACTGTGATCTTTCTTCCTCAGCCTCCCAAGTATTAGGATTATAGGCATGCACCATGGGATCAAGCTATACTGTACTATTTTTAGAACATTCTGTTAATCTATACATATTGCAAAATAAAAAAATTAATATCCACAATTATCAAGCAAAATTAAATTATAAATTAAAATTCAATGGAAGACTAGAATGTGTTTTGAACATTGAATTCACTAAGGGAAACTAGCGAAATATCTAAGACTATCTAGAAATCATTTCAATAAGAGGAAGGACAGTTGTGGAACAGTAATGCTCAATTTTCTCTCATTTCAAAATTAAAACTTGGAATTAAAATTTTAACCCCCAAATTACAATTATTACACCTTGGGATTTAGATTAGCATGGACATGGATTTAACTGTATTTATTCTAAGTACAGTGTTCTCTGGGGGTGCTTCTCCTCAAGGCAGAGAATGGATGTACAGGGTCCAAAATTTTTATTTAACTATTTGTATAGTAATATATTTACTGCCAAAATACTGAAATATGAGACATTTTAACAACACTGCTATTTATACTCCTCTCTCAATTCCATTGAACATTTCTCTCTGTTTCCCTCTAAATCTCTTTCTCTCTCTCTCTGTCTCTGTCTCTCTCTCTGGCATCCTAAGGATTCCATTTTGACTTTTACTGTTATCCTGAGATTTTATTTTGGAATCATGTGTGTTTAATTACATGATAAAAGTGCTATTTTTTAAAGGAGGATCTGAATTAGCATCGTTGTTGAAACATAAATGTTTTGCACAATTAGCACATTTCTGATAGTAGTGCCTGGAACTAAATTTAACCTTTGGGAGATTTTATTTTATATGCTTTTATTGGTACATTATAGTCTCACATCATAATGTAAATCATGTTGACAGTGACATACATGCACACAGCACTTGGTGCCCCCCCCAACTGCCTCCCCATCTCCCCCTTCCCCATACAGGGTACTGAGATTGACATTGGTATTTTCACATAGCCAATGGTAGTAACTTCTTCAATGAACCTTACTCTTCCCCCTCCCCTTCCATCAGACCACCTCCCTGGCTCCACTGAGTTTTCTCCTCCATTATCTGGAGTCCCTCTGGTATCCCCATTACTCCATAGCATCTGCATATTAGAGAAAACATATGACCCTTCACTTTCTGTGACTGGCTAATCTCACTTAACATAATGTTCTCCAAGTTCTTTCATTTTCTTGCAAATGACATAATTTTATTCTTCTTTATTGCTGAGTAGAACACCATTGTGTAGATATCCCATAATTTTGTAATCCATTCATCTGTTTATAGACACCTATGTTGGTTCCATAATTTGGCTATTGTGAATTGTGCTGCTATGAACATGGGTATGCATATATTATTGTAGTTCTCTGGTTTCAATCCCTTTGGAAAGATACCCAGGAGTGGTATATCTGGATCATATGGTGGATCCATTACCAGTTTTTTAAGGAATCTCCACACTGATCTCCATAGCAGCTGAACTAATTTGCAATGCCATCAACAGTGTAGAAGAGTTCCAATTTCCCCACATCCTCACCAACATTTATTATTTTTTGACTTCCTGATGATTGTCTTTCTGATTGGGGTTAGATGGAATCTCAGTGTAGTTTGGATTTTCATCTCTCTGATTGCTAATGATGTTGAACATTTTTGCATATATTTATTGGCCATTTGTATCTCTTCTTTTGTGAAGTGTTTATTCAATTCAATTGCCCATCTCTCAATTGGGTTGCTTTTTTAGTGTAAAGTCTTTTAAGTTCTTTGTGTATTCTAGATATTAGTGCTCTATCAGAGGGATAACTGGAAAAGATCTTCTCCCATTCTGTAGGCTTTTTCTTTAGACTCTTGATGGTTTCCTTTCATGAGCAGAAACTTTTTAATTTAATGCCATCCTATTTATTAATTCTTGTTTTAATTTCCTGAACTTTGGGGGTCTTGTTGAGGAAGTTCCTACCTGTGCCTATATGTTGGGCTGTTAGAACTCTGCCTACCTCTAGTAGCTTCACAATCTCTGGTCTAACTTCCAGGTCTTTGATCCATCTTGAGTTGACTCCTGTGCGGGATGGGATGTAAGGATTTAGTTCCATTTTTGTATAACTGGATAACCACTCTTCCCAACACCATTTGTTGGAAAGGCTGTCTTTTCTCCAACATATATGTCTGGCACCTTTTGAGAATCAATTGGCTATAAGTGTGTGGATTTGTTTCTGTATCTTCTATTCTGTATGGCTTGTGTCTATTTTTGTACCAATGACATGCTATTTTTTATTACTATAGCTCTGTAGTATAATTTGAAGTCAGGAATTGTGATGCCTCCTGCATGGTTCTTATTGCTTGAGGATTACTTTGGCTATTCTGGGTCTTTTGTTTCTCCATATGAAATTTAAGCCTGATTTTTCTAGGTCTGTGAAGAATGACATTGGTATTTTGATGGGGATTTCATTGACTCTGTAGATCACTTTTGGTAGAATGGTCACTTTGATAATATTTATTCTGCCTATTCAAAAGCAAGGGAGATCTTTCCATCTTCTAAGATCTTCAATTTCTTTCTTTAGTGTTTTATAATTTTCATTGTAGAGGTCGTTTACCTCCTTGGTAAGGTTTATTCCTAAATATTTTATTGGGTTGAGGTTATTGTGAATGGAATTTTTTTGGATTTCTTTCTCAGTGGATTCATGGTTGGCATATAGAAAAACTACTGAGTTATTTTAGGCTGATTTTGTATGCCACTACTTTGTTGAATTTGTTAATAGATCTGGTAGCCTTTTGGTTGAGTTTCTGGGGTCTTCTAAATAAAGGATTATGTCATCTGCAAATAGAGATTATTTTAATTCTTCTTTTCCTATTTGAATTACTTTGATATCCTTCTCTTATTGTCTTGTTGCTCTGGCAAGAGTCTCGAGGACTATATTGAAAAGGAGCCATGATAGTGGTCATCCTCATCTTGTTTCTGATTTTAAAGGGAATTCCCACAGTATTCTCCCCATTCAATATGATGTTGGTTTTGAGTTTATAATGTTGAGGTATGTTCCTTCTATTCTGATTTTCTGCTATGTTTTTAACATGAATGGATGTTGGATTTTGTAAAATGTTTTTCAGTGTCTATTGAGATGATCATGTTATTTTTGTCCTTAATTCTATTTATGTGGTGAATAACATGTATTGATTTGCATATGTTCAACCAGCCTTGCATTCCTGGGATGAAATTAACTTGGTCATGGTGTACAATTTTCTTGATGTGGTTTTGAATGTGCATGGCTAGCATTTTGTTTAGAATTTTTGCACCTATGTTCATCAATGATATTAGTCTGTAATTTTATTTTCTTTAGGGATCTTTATTTGGTTTTGGTATTAAGGTGATACTAGCCTCATAGAAAGAGTTTGGAAGAATTCCATCTCTTTCAATTTCATGGAATAACTTGTGAAGTATTGGGTTTAGTTCTTCTGTAAAGTTTTTATAGAATTCAGCTGTGTACTATCTAGACCTGAGCTTTTCTTTGATGCAAAGCTTTTAATTGCTGTTTCTATTTCTTTATTTGCTATTGTTCAGTTTAGGTTTTCTGTATGTGTCTAGAAATCGGTTGATTTCTTCCATGTTTTCCAGTTTATTGGAATATACATTTTCTTTTTTATTATTATTTTATTAGTGCATTGCAATCATACATCTTGAAGGATTTCGGGGTGGTTGACATATACATGCACTCATTGGTCAATTAGCCCTCCCCCAATTACCATCCCCCTCCCCCCTCTCTCCTTCCTGTTTTCAGCATAGTAGTTGACTTTGATATCTTTGTATATGTCCATCCTATGCACCAGTTTGTTTCTTCCAAGAGTGATACTTTGTTTTCCATGTGGTCTAGCCTGCCAGGGGGTGGTTTCTATTTCAGTCTTTAATTCATTTATTAACTCCTTCATTTCTCTCAAAGCCTCTTTTTGGTTCTTTCTTAGGGCCTCAATTTCTCTATTGATATGCTCTTTCATTTCTTATATACTTTATTTGAGGTCTTTCATCATATTGAAGATCAAAATTCAGAATTCTCCTTGTGGCATTTCCTAAAGATCCATATCAGTGATCTCCCTTGCTGTTGAGTGGTGGGGGGGTTATTGCTTCTTTGCTGCTCATCATTCTCATGTTTTCAGAGTTCTCAAGTTTGTATTTCTGTGTCTTGGCATCTTTCTCCTGTTTGTGTGTGATTCCTATGTCTATTTGTTTTCCCTTTATAATAAGGTCTATGCTGGGAGTATATATTTGCCTCTACCAATCTGTCTTATATAATCAAACTTTTTAGTTTGTCCCCCTAAGTCTCTATAACTAGACATAGTTTTTAGTGCAGGCAAACAGGAGTCTCTAGTTGGCTGCAGGCCAACATGCTTTCCAGGCCAAATTCCATAGGGCCAAAGACTATGATGCTCTGTTCAGAGCCTGCAGCCTGCTGGTTGGGATTTAAGGCCCCACAGACACCAGCACTGCTCTGCTGATTGTGCAACCATGAAACTGCAGAGCACTGACCTCTGTCCTCTTTGGCCAGTGGGCTCAAGCTCAGCAGAGCCAGCTATTGCTATGTTCCAAGCTTGTGGCCTGGCTTGCTAAGCTTTGATAGCCTCTGGGACACTGCCCCTGATCTAATGATTATGATCACGTGGATCACTGCCAGTCGCTGGCATGTATTCATGCCAGGCTCAAACTCTGCTGGTGGAGAGAGTATTGATTTCCTAGACTGCAGATGTGATCACATGAATCCTTGCTGGACCCTGGCCTCCAGCCTCCCTGCTTTCAGGGCCCAACCTCTGGCAGGGAGAGATTGTACAATTCTAGGATGGCAGATTGGTTGGCTCAATTATTTAGCCCTGAGGACACCACTGTTGCTCTAGGTGCCTGTGATCATGTGAGCCCTTGTTGGCCTCTGGCATTGGTGCTTGTAGTGTCCAACCACGGCCAGGTGTGAGTTTATAGCTTTCCAAGCCTGCAACTCAGTAGGCTGAGTTATTTCACCCCAAAGATACCATGGCTAGCTGTCCTGTGGTGATTGGTGAGACCCTGAAAGGGCACAATGAACTGTGACTGTAGGATCCTCCCACCCAAATGTCCCTAGGGGATGTCTGCTAATTCACCTTCCTGCTGTGTCTGAATGTAGCCCCCACCCCACCTCTGCAGGGGTGATTTGTAAACTCACAGACCCAGCGAGTCTATTCCTTGCCACACAAGTCCCTGTGGCTGTGCAGGGCGGTGTCCCTCTGGGACTGCTTGTTAACTCACAGTCTTGATTAGTGCAGGTAGACATGAGTTCAGCTGTAGCTGCAGCATCTAACTGGGCCATCTGGGTAGTTGGGATTTTGTTTAGTGTGGCGAGAAAAGTTGACTGCTTTTGATGATGGTCTGTAGTCACTGGCTTCACAAGACTGCTGCTTCTTTGCTGGCAGTCTCTGGGAGTCATGGGTGGTGCTTGGCCTTGTCAAGATAGTGCTGCTGATGCTGCTCTCTCCTCACCAAATGAAACGTGGGGAGCTCTTTACAGTCCTCTGCTCTCTCTACTGCCTCCAATTCCGCTGCATTTCAATTGTTGTTGCTTTGTTGAGTTTTGGCTGCTTTTCTTTCCTTGTCAAGAACTAGTCTTCCTGCTGGTTGAGTTCTGAGTCTTGGAGGACCTGAAACACACTGTCTCCCTCTATTCTGCTATATTTAATCTCATTTATCCATTTGTCACAAAGGATTCAGATGAAACTACCTGGTGGAAGAGGTGCACAGGGCCAGGTATGAGTAGCTTCCATGCCCTCTTATGGGTACCACCCTCCAGGAACTGTCACATGTTCAGGTCTCTGGAAGCTCTGGGAGATTTTAAAATGTCAACTGTGTGCCAGTTGCTATGTATGACAAAGGGTATCAATCTCTTCAAAATAACATTACTCCCAACCAATACACCTGGAAGGAGAACTGGCACCAGAAGAGGAAAAACATATTTTGTTACTTATATTTTACTGCCAGGATCTTTTAAACCAATCCAGAAGAAAACTTGAGTGACTTGCTTCTTTTACCTATAAAAATGAAATTTTGACTAAAAAACAATAAAAACATTAATCTGAATATCTGTATAATAGAGTGTGGTGCTTCACTGTGTGGATAATCTGAAGATTTACAAAGGTATATTTATGTTCATCGATATCAAACCTATATTGCACAAAGCAAGTCTAGGTTGGAGTGGATGGGAAAATTTCCCAGTATTGGCTGGTGGTTGATCTGATCTCTCAAGATGCACACCAGACCATTGATCTGATAGTACAGAGTTGCACAGTCTTTGGAAAATGATTTACTTACCAAAATTCTTATTTCAGGTATCTCAATACGTATGTTCTGTTCCCTAGACAAGTAGAAGATAAAGAATGATAAAAAATGGAACAAAATCTAATTCTTTTAAAGGATGCTTTGAGAATTTTGTGACACTAGCTAATAAAGTTGGAGGTTAAATACATCTATCATATTATATATGCATATACATATTATATATACACATATTATACTAGCATCTGCACACATACACACA